>BPLR01005963.1:0-105132 GCA_021605095.1 Caerostris extrusa
AAACATATAAACACATGAATTGAAAAAGTAATTACTGAAACTTTTTTTTTTGAAATTTAAAAAAAAAAAAAAAGAGTTCACGTAAATTAGTTTTGAGAATGTTTTGATAGGTTTTTCAACCATAGAAATATTTTAGAATAAACATAGAGAGAATAAATATATTCATAATTAACTTTTAATTAATAAATTTATAAGACGATCATAATTTATCCGTTGACTTTTAAATATGGAAAATGTCTTGCTGGTATGCTTTTTTAATAAATGCCAAAATATAAAGAATTTAACACTGAATATTAAAAAGCTCCATTTATATTGAATTTTTTTTGTGATAAAATTTCTATAAAAAATGTGGTTGTTAATGAAGATTACGATACGAGATATTTTTCATTTAAAGAATATATTAAATTTATTTAATAAATGAGAATTACTTGCATTCAAGTTTGGATTTATCCACTTGTATTGCTGTAAAAGAAAGTTTGTTTTTAATAAAGATGGCAATTCTGCACTCAAAATGAACAGTTAAAAATTGTATAATTAAAGAAAATACTTGCATTCAAATTTGGATTAACCCACTTGTACCGTTGATATATTAGCATTTATGTCATTTCAGCATTTTCAGTGTAAATGTGCCTCCCTACATTTCGTACCAGTATCTTTAGCCGCGTGTTTTCAGGCTACAGAATCGGTTAAATTGCATCTAATTTTCATTTTCTGAGAGCAAGTTCTTAAATTGGCCATCTGTAGGAAATTATCAATCCGGACCAATATGCGCCAGTCTGTATAGGAGTGAGCACTGTTGGAACAGATTATTGTTCCATGGCAAGTCCTTTTAGTATGTTTGCTTTTGACGGATGAAAGAGTGGAGGAGGTTGGGAATTCGCGATTAATAGGTTAATTAAGGTATCGAATTTTAATTATTTTCGGAATAGCGGAACATTAGAATTTCGAATGATACATTTATAGTTGGATCGATGTCATCTTTTATTGTTATCAAGGTGTTGCTACAGTTAAACGAATTAGTGAATTCAACTACCTACTATCTATATCTAGCTTTTCTGAGTCAAAAAGATGATTCTTCACATTTTCAATGCTACTCGTTCTTCTAAACAGGTATATTCGGTATTCCGGTATTCGATATTCTTTAATTTTTGACTACTAACAGACTCGTTTAGTTTACGTATATATAACGTGTTCTAGTCGTACAATGGCCAATTGACATTTATATATACGTAAACTACGATTACTCGAAGCTTTCATTCATAAAATTTTTCTGGCTATGTCTTTTGACGGGTATTTATATATCATAGATCTTTTCTGAGAAAATTTACATATTTTCCGTAATCTTATTCTAAACGTTTCTTTATGTCCATTGCAAGTATACAAAAGTACTTTTTATTATTTAACACAATTTTTAGTTATTGTTTGATACAATTTAATACGTCTTAAACCATGTTAGGTTTTGTTTGAACTGTCACGACTTAAATCTTAATGGGGGACAAAATGTTCTTTAAATATGCAAATTTCTGCACATTATATAAGAGCTCGATGAAATGGTGGTAAAATTTCTCAAATCTCTAAGGTTATTTTTACAGCTATGGTTCTGTGAAATCAGCTTTAGAGTTGTTTCGCTCTGAAGTTCTCCAATTTCAGTCTGTCGTATTACTGAATCAAAATGTGTTCCGTGCAATCCAACTCGAGATAACTTCAAAATGAAAAACGTGTGTCGGGGTGTCGAACATGCCCTTAAATATTTATCGAAAGGGCACATGAAGATTTTTGATTTCTTATACCGAGTCAGCAATAAGTAATTCCGGTTTTCGCAATGCTGCCGACTTTCTTACCGATCCAACAAATCTGGTAACTCACGAATGGCGTGTCGTACACTTTGTTTCAATAATCTGAATCTGTTGATCTCGTGGGAAATCTCCACTTCACTGGCATAGCTTTTGTCCTTGACTCTTAGATAATTGCCTCAATTTTCTTCTACCCCTCTTATTTTTATATCCTTATTTTTCCACTCTGCTTTGCGGACATCCGGATGTAGCATCTGGATTCCGCAATGAAACGATTTAATCCTAACGTATAACGACCCCGGGGTGATCCTAACATCTTTGCTTTCAAAAATGAATGCAAAGATCATCACTTTCTACGTCCAAAACCCAAATCGCATGTTCATAAATGCCTGTGAAGACTCTTTTCGCTCATTTTGCCCCCATTAAAGATAAATTTATGCTTTTCATTCAAAATCGCACTTAATAATTAAAATAAATATTTATTAATGCCTGCCATGATGGGGGCTGTGATGTAGGACCCAAATACTTTGTTTCATGCCATGGCGTTTTTAAATACATGCTTTGGTGAAGGCCTTGATTCACCATCAAATACGCCTTCTTAACAGTTTTCGATTTTGTTGAAAATCTATATGCTATATCATAAATAGAAATACGGCGAATTTAGATGTATAATATCTGCCCCTTACAAAGAATTTAAAATGTAGAACTTCACTACTATATTCACTAAATCACTCTACTATAATACTTCACTATTTAAAGTAAAGTTGATAGGTAGCGACCTTAAATCTTCCAAGAGCCTGAAACTAGTGAACTTCGTATAGAAACTTCTACCACTGCGCAGTTTATTTTCATACATTAACCGATCTCTTGATTCTACGGTAAAAGTAGATCATAACACCTTCGCAGTAATTCAGTCTTTATTCTGAAATACTCTTTTTATCTGACATGCGACAGCTGAACCACTATTACTGACCGAAACCTAAAATTTCTGAATATATTTGTCGACGAAGCAGAGTGACAATTTATTAAACTAAACACAACGGATAATTTTTAGTGTTATTATAATTGGTAGGTCCTTTCCAACTGTCAAAAGGATGCGTTTTCTCAATGATTTTATCACAGATTTAAGAAAAAAATCACTTGAATATTAATTATTCTATTAGCACGGTTGCATACATGTTCATTTCAAATTAAAATCCATACCTTTTTGGCAAATGAGTTGATCAATATGTTTTTTAACAGTGTGTTTTTATCACAAATTTAAAACAATTTTTAAATGCATGTTAAAATGTATATCCATTCAAAAATAAATACAAAGCATATTAAACATTAAAAAAATGCTGTTTTCCAATAATTTGCAAAATTATTATACAATAGTGAAGTTAAAATAGAATGAAAATTAGTTTATACATACGATAGAATTTTTTTATCTCAATTGCATATATATTTATGTATTTCAAAAAATGTATCTAAGTAAGTATATTATGAGCTATTGGTAAATCATGGCGAAATTTAAAAATGCTTGCATACTAATTTGCTTAAAATGTACTGAAAACGAGGTATTGGAACTTTTATTACTCTACATACAACTCATCGGAATTCTTTGCGCTTTTGTGTGGGTAGAATAAACTTTTATGCTTACGTTTACAAAACCCAGATACTTTCGATTAGAAACTGAACAATTAATCTATAAACGGTTAATAGCATATATGGTTTTGTTTTATAACCTCAATTCTCTCATTCACTGACATCTCTAATTGTCTAAATTAAAGATATGGTGATTTTAGTACGTAAATAAAATTTGAATCTTTTATGTCCGAAATAATCTTTGACACAGATTTAGAATTTTTAAACTTGGTTTTACTTTTTAAAAGCTACTTGTACTTCCATAAATTGGCTTCTCAAACGATGAAACATGAATATGGCATTCTTCAACTAATTTTATTCAGGGAACCAACTATCTGCTTGTCTTGTACTGATGCGAGATGCGACTTCTCTATATAAAGTTTGAAATAATTTATCGGAAAGCCGATTAATTGTTTTAATGTTTTCGAAATCCGACTCTTTTCGGGCATGAGCAACAACTGATAACGCTTCTTCAATTCCATTCTTGAAAGGAGACTCCAATCTCTGAATAATTTTATAGGCAAAATGCTGCTTAAAATCAAGTAAATCGCCAGATTCCACCTTAGAATTTTCCAGGCACACAAACCAAGAAACCAGCACTTTATTTTCTCCGACTGTGTCAGGACCACAATCATCTGGTTTATCAACAATACCAGACTACCAAACATTTATTTTAGCCCACACTATATCCCCTCTGCTCCACATACTTGATTCAACCTTTTCTCCTGAAGAATTGGAAGACGAATCTTCCATTGAAGAAGTACATTGAAGTTGCTTAATTTCAGATTCAGCCAGTGCATCATGTGGAAATAAATTTCCTGGAAACCAAGGTTTCCCAAGTATTATTCTGTTGGATATCTTTACCCTTAATTTCCATTATATTGTTTCTAATAAGACGGTTTACCTAAAAATTTCCAATCTTCTAAAATCTTTGCATAAGATCCTTTAGGTATCATAGTCAATACAGACTGTACAATATCCCATTAAACAACTGCTGAAGCTACAATGCACTAATTGACCTTCTACTCCACATGCAACACAAACTAGGGAATTTTCCCTGGAAGAAGTGAAGTAATTAATCTATAATAGTAAGCTGTGAAATCACTACATGCGCCTCCAATAAACAAAGAATGCTACGTGAATGATTTGTCCTTAAAGCACATTATACATATCACTTTCAAAGATTTGGAACCGTTGCTGACTACTTGAAGTGTAGTACGAATTTCCTCCACTTCAGCATGCCTTTCTTTCGATTCGTACACTTTTCAGAATTAAGGAGGACAGTATTTGGCAATTCAGTAGACAAAACATTGACAGCTGTATGAAAGCCACTGTTGGCTCACTGTAAAATCGAAATCTCACAATGGATAATTTGTTATAATTGGTAGGTCCTTCCCAACTGTCGAAGAATGAGAGTTGTTTTTCTCTGATTTTATTATCAGACTTAAGGAAAAAATCTACTTTGATGTATTTATTCTATTAGCACGCTTGCATGCATACCATTTCAAATTTATGTCCATACCTTTGGCAAATGAGTAATATAAATGTAATAAAACACACACTGTTAAAAAAAAAGCTTATTTACTTAAGACAATTTTTAAATTCATGTTATGTGTATATATTCAAAAACATACAAAGTGTGTTAACCATCGAAAAAAAATTTTCATTTTTTTTTTTTTAATTTGCAAAATGATTTTATAGTATAGTGAGGTTGAAATGGAATGAATTTGTTCATAAATTCGTTAGATAAAAGCTTTATTTTCTCTATTTAATTGTGTATTTAATATGGGATGAAAAATATGTATCGAAGTATGTAAACCTATTAGCAGCTATTGGGAAATTATGGCGAAATTTAAAAATATTTACTTGCATACTAATCTGCTTACTTGCACTTTTATAAGATATCGCATTGTTAGGCGCAGCTTGGCCAAAACGGACCCTTGTGTCAATAAACCCTAATGATCATGAAGCACATTCTGAAATTGCAGGTATCGAGATTCGGTGTTTTTTTTTTATATTTTTTTACCTTTTCGTCGTACATTTTCCCTTTGGCTTAAGCAAAAATAAGCATTATCAGTCTGTCCTTAAAATGAAGGTTCATTACTCGCAGAAATCAGTCCAAGGAAAAGCAAAATAGAAATAAAGCATGCAAATGGGTAGTTATCACTTCTGTCCTGTCCGTTACCAAATGGGAACTCGCCCGCTAAATCACGCCTACATTGGCAATCTCAGAATAATAACTTCTGGATCTCTTTTCTCCTTTTTCACACGAAATAAAATTCCAGACTCGCGTAGCTCCTGTGAATTAAATGTCGTCGATGGACAGGGATTGTCTTCCAGAACGATAAGACGCACCTGCTACCCATTTTTTTTTTTTTCTTGGCGAACTTTCCGTTTCTACGTCTCCGTGCCACCAGTAAATCTTCAAAACCCATTAAATGAGAAATATGTTTGAGGGTTTTAAATCACCAGATGGTTCTCGATTCACTGTCAACTCCTCAAGGCCACCTTTTCTAGGATGCATGGTGAATCTCCCCGCTTCAATACTTGGATCTGTCCTTTCGTAGTCACAGCTTGCATCTATACATTCCTTTTCGACGCCAATGCAATGAGTCTTTGTGTGCTGTCTTTGTGCAATGAGTCCATACATTCGCTTATTTTTAAAAGGGGTGTTTTCTGGTTGCATTTTCACCTGTAGCCCAGAAATTTCAAAAACACGGTATTACGCTGCATGTCTTGCAATAACGCTTTCAAGCATTTTAATTGAAATTGAAATCGCGGTTTTGAAAAGCAATGCACATTTGTTGCATTTAGTAATTGTAAAATTTGATTTCATAGTTAATATTTATTAACTATGATCTTATTTTTCGCTAAATCAAAACAATTACATTGATCAATATATCTAGTAACTGTATATAGAATGACCGTAATATACCCAGCATTCGAAAAAAAAGTAATTTATTGCTAGAATAGCAGAGTTGTAGTGAATTCAGCTGGATATCTGGAATTTGATCTGGACGGAACAAAGCACTAGATGCCATCAATCCATCACTGTTGAAAGACGGTTACCGAGGTGGTGGAATAAGGGTTTGGACAACTATCTCGCTCGGTGGTCACACTGACTGCTTGTGTTCCAGGGAGGAGCTGTGACTGGTTTGAAATATTGGGATGAGATCCTTGATCCATATGTCCGCCTATGTGCTAGTGCAATTGGCAATCTTTTCAATCTGATAGATGATAATGCACAACCTCACCGAGCTGTAGTTGTTGAGGAATATCTTGAGGGTCTTGGTTCGGAGAGAATGGAAGGAGCAGTTCTATTTTCAGACCTAAATTCGATAAAGCAGCAACCTTTCTACCAAGATAGTCCACAGATGCTCCAAGTCCTCCTCCAAGGTCTTTAGGGGAAGCTGGAACAAAGCTTACTCCGTGTTTGGCTTTCGCTTCCCATTTAGGTAACCGACAGCATGGAAGTCAATGTCGCGAATGCATTCAAGCTATAGGTGGACATATCCCTAAATAAAATTCATTTTTGTTATGTTTCTATGACATTTTAACACATAAAACTGTTATTATTTTTTCCAAGAATGGATTTTTCCAGCGAGATTGCTTTTTTTTTTTTGTAAATCATTTTTGTGGTTTTCTTGCAGTCAATACATAACTGTTTTGTGCACATGTCATCCAAATTTGGTGTTTCTACATTCATTCATTCATTTGCAAATTAGGCGCAAATAACCGGTTGTTCCTTAACTTTTGGAGGCCATTGTAGTTCGTCACACTGCAAGAACGAATGACTAATACACCATGAAGTATAGTCGTATTTCCGAATGCAACCGGTAAACGCTAGAAAATGGACCAAAGTATTGTGGTCATTGCATACGTCGTTGGAGATATGCAGCATTTGGAGAGTGGAGCTCGCCTGTTGATTCTTCTACAAAAAAACTACGAACTTTTCATCGCTTTGTGGTATAATGGTTCGATAAACGTAACATCAGCATTGCAATTTCAAAACCTCCCGGGCTGTAAAAACCATTTTTAGAAACTGTATTGCATTCATTGCTACATAGATAGCAATATATCCAGAATGTTTTTGCATTTAACTTTAATGTAAATAAATTTGAAAGTACTCTTCCAAATTATCTTGATAAATAACGAACGTGTTTAATGTATCGCTGCTTACATTATTTGAAGATATAAGGTCAAACAAATGCCTACGTAAATTTATTGGCGGATAATGTAGATTTGAAAATCAAAAGAGAATTCGCTCATAAATCAGAATTTGATTCCTTTTGATAAATTTTTGTCAAATTTCCAATAATATTGTTGTGATGTGTAAATTTCAGGTGAATCTGTTTATACAAAAACCAAAGTGTTTCGAGCAACAATTTTAGTTGTTCATTTTAAGATTCTAAATGTTTCCTGCACTGGGTTAATGGCAAGCTATCCGGGTAGTCGAAAACATAATTCATAACGTATTTTTTTTAACAAAGGCAAACGCCTGTTTGTTTCGCATAATTGTTCATTCGAGGTATATGAACTATTTTTCGACGACAGGAGCCCATTTTGGCATTCTTTCTGAGCTGGGATTTGAGTGATGGGTTTTTATGTCCTTATATACGTTCCTCCCTCCTGCGAATAAAATGCCAAATATCATGCCGTGATGAAAAAAAAAATGCTTCACCGCAAATAACTTGTGCCAGTTCATCCATTTTCTTAAATATAACTTTAATAAATTTCAAATTCTTCATCCAGTCGCTATTCATTTTAAATTAAGCATTTTTTTAGATTATTAACAGATTAAATGTTTTACTTTCATTTTTCTTTTATACAGAAGAATGTATACAAAAAATGTTATTCTTGAAATGTTTAAAAATAAATTTCAAGAATATTCTTCATCTTTCGAGGGGAAAAATGGACAAGACATGTTTAAAAATTGGCTTGAATAATACGCGGAGAATGTAATAATAGTTATTCGGTGACATTTCTCCTGGTTACTTCCGCTTCCTCTGATGATTATGGGAGTTTTGATAACGGTACACCAATAAGGTACAGGATTCTTAATTAACGAAATAAATTTAAATTGCCACATTTATCGCAAACGATTATTAGAATATAAAAATTGCGCTATTAAAATTGCATACGAAAATTATGAGAGAAAGACATAATTTAAAAATACGCTTTTATTTAAATTGTATTGCCTCCCCGAGAGGTCTAGATCAGGGGTCGGCAACCTTTTGAGTCGGAAGAGCCAAAAATGGCAATTTACAAATTTAAAAGTTTTTAAAGAGCCACAAAATTTTTTTTTCTTGCCAACAATACATAACAGGTGGGCTGAAAAGTTCGTAGCCTGACACATAGATGGCGCTACTAGTATTAAATCCATATGATTTTTAGTTAGCCCTAACCTTCAAAAGAAAATAAATTTGAATAAATAAAATCAAATAAATTTGATAGCTGTTGCACTATTAGTATTTTGAGTTACAGCATTTTTAATGAAGTTACAGCATTTTTAGTGTTCATCACGTGCTGTCTACTCGGCTGACTGTCGATTGGACACCGGTGTGAAATGATGGAGCCATGTTTCATCCATTGTCACATATCGACGCAAAAATTCGGGTTTATTACGATTGAATAGCTCCAAACGCTGCTTAGAATCATCAATTGGTTGTTGTTTTGGGTCGATTGTGAGCTCTCGCGGCACCCAATTTAAACAGAGCTTTTGCATATCCAAATATTCATTCACGATATGTCCAACACGTTCCTTTGATATCTTTAGGTTCTTGGCTATCTCAATCAACTTCACTTTACAGTTATCAGAAATTGTTTTGTGGACTTTTTGATGTTTTCGTCGGTAACAGCCACTTTGGGGCGTCCACTGCGCGCATCGTCCTCGGTGCTCATTTCGCCTCGTTTAAATTTAGCAAACCACTTCTCTACGGTTGATTTTAATGGTGCAAAGTTCGAATAATGTTTATCAAGCCAATCCTTGGCTTCAATAGTATTTTTTTTCGCCAAAAGGCAATGCTTTATTAGCACACACGAAATTCTTTTTATCCATTTTTTCAAACTAACAAAAGTTGCTTCACTAAAATGCTATAACTCACATACTAATAGTGCAACAGCTGTCAAATTTATACACGTCTCTTTTGAAGGTTAGGGCTAATTAAAACTTATATGGATTTAATACTAGTAGCGCCGATTTTAATACTAGCCCACCTGTTAGTACTCGCATAAATAAAGTTTTTTGATAAAAAAAATCTATTTATTCATAAGAAAACATATCTATTTATTCATTATATCATTCTATTTATTCATTATTAGATAATTACTTATTATTTAAGTAAAAAATTAAAACAATTAAACCTTTACTTACAACACTAACTTGCACTTCAATAACAAACAATTGAACAAACAAATTCAATGGGAGCATTGGCTTTGCATGGTTTTAGAAAGTTTGAATAATTTTGGCTCATAATTTGTTGCATTAAGTTTCAAACACGACTCTAAATTTTCATTTGTTAGTTGGCTTTTTACTTTACTTTGCTTGCTCGCACGAATATGTCGATTCGAAGATAGTCAGCACTCCAAATACCAACTTCTTCACCTCACTGTAGCAATCTGGAAGACTATTCCATACGTCGAATATAAGTGCCTCAACTCGCGGCATTTTTTTAAAGTTATCCACTTTTTGTTGCGTTACGTACATACATTTCTGGACTTCCAACTTGCTTTTCAACTCTGTAAATTTTCCACTCCACAATGTTTACTTTTTAAATCGATCAATTGCATTTCTAGAGATCCAGTAGCAATTCCAAATGGCTCAATGTGGATTTCGTTACTATTTGTGTTGAGATGATTTACTATGAATACTAGAGTGGTTTTGTTGGGTTTGAATTGCTCAAATCTATCAGCAAATTCATCTTTAATTTTTTTATAACTGTGCTGAAGTACCTCGTGTCAACAGTTGCACTAGTTTTATCACGATATTGCTTTAGAAATTAAAAATGAAGTAATATAACGCTCTGAATATCTTCTGCCAAAAGAATTAATTTTTCTTCAAAACAAACCAACTCTTCTACCAAAACATAGTCTGGGTTTCCCTTTCTTTGCAATTTTAGATTCAGCTAATTTAATTTCGCTGTGATATCCACCATAAAGTAAAATTTTTGCAACCATTTGCCGTTCTCTAACTCAGGGTGATTAATACCTTTTTTATTTAGGAATGTATTTATTTCATTCAAGCACAAAGCAAAACGTTTCAACACCTTGCCTTTGGAAAGCCATCGCACTTTATTGTGAAGAAGGAGGTCGGAATACCGAGTCTCCATTTCGTTTAAGAATTCTTTTAAACTGGCGATGGTAGAGTGCTTTTGATAAGATGCTGTTAACAATCTTGATTACCA
This sequence comes from Caerostris extrusa, assembly GCA_021605095.1. Classification (NCBI taxonomy): domain Eukaryota; kingdom Metazoa; phylum Arthropoda; class Arachnida; order Araneae; family Araneidae; genus Caerostris; species Caerostris extrusa. The sequence goes on from BPLR01005963.1 coordinate 10,823, forward strand.
AATTCATGACCTCAACTATTTCGGCCGGAAATGTTTGGGCACAAAGCGCTTCTTGGTGTATTATGCATTGAAACGTAAGAATTTCGTGGTTTATTTTGCTCTGAAGAATCGTTGTTGCCCCTTTATTTTTTCCTGTCATACTTCTGGCTCCATCAGTTGCTATTGAAACGATTTTATTTAAATCGATCTTATTGTCTTCAATGCATTTTTGCAAAAGAGAGCATAAGATGACCGTAGAGCGACAAACCAAACCAAATCAATGCCTTTTTGCACGGCATTCGCTATATCTTCCCGTCTAGTTTGTCCGAGAGTGGTAGCAATCCTAGAAGTTCTTCTTTTCGACCTTGGGAAGACATATACCTGACAAAAAGGGCAACTTGTGCCGGGTCTTTTATGTCGCAAGACTCATCTATAGCCAGTGATAAGGCAGAAGAAAGTTGTGTATCTTCCATCTGCAAATATGTTACATTTGAAGATATTTTAGCTATTCTATTTTGTACTGTTTTAGCGGATAGTGGCAAATCTTTAATTTTTTTCAAGATTTCTGGTTTGTTTTTGAAATCACGAAACAGTTCTTCAGATTCCTCGTTAATCGATTCAGAACAATTTTAAAACTTATTATTATTTTTTTTTTTTTGATAAAATAAATATTTGCGTATGGAACTAAAGAGCCGCAGTTTCACATCCAAAGAGCCGCATGCGGCTCGCGAGCCGCAGGTTGCCGACCCCTGGTCTAGATATTAACATTCCCTGCATTTACGCTCAGTAGGACAGGAAACCGGGAAAAACCCCATCGGGCAGAAAATCTTCTTTTATTCTGATTTCTCCTATGAAAATAAAGAAAAACGCTAATTTGGGGACTTGTAAATGAAATATAAAACAAAATTAAAATGGAGATTACTATTAATAAGGATAGAGCAAATGGCTCGTACTTGGCAAAGGAATAAAATGAAATTAAAACGAAATCGCTTTGAAAATGAAGATCTTTATTAAAGAAGAAAAACATGAATGTTTATAGAATTATTTTGCCTTTTCTGGTAAAGTCGTGACATTTAAATGGAAAATGCTGATAATTTTTGTTTAAAGTTTCAAAAGAAATTTTTATTAAATTTCTTGTGTATATGCAACTTAACACTTATGGCGATGCACGGTTGTTATTTCTAGGGCGTGGTTAAGACTTTTATTACCGTTACTGGAAAAAGCAAAAAATAAGCATTCAAATAAAAACAAACATTAAATGCGTACTATTCAAATTGTTTTCTTCCTGTTTTTTCGGGTATTTTGTTTCCGTGTTTCATTTTCTTGGAAGAGTTTATTCAATCCATGTTTATATTTTTATTTTTAAAGAAATCGCAGAAAAAAAAAAAGCGTATTTCAGAAAATTATATAAATTTAAATACGGCCTTCATAATTAAACTGAGAAATTTTTAAACATTTTCAACTAAACTGTAGTTATGTCAGTGGTATTAATTATCATTATATTTATAATTGACAGATTCAAAATGCAATGAATACTTAATGTGTGCTTTTTAATAAAATGATGAAATGGAATTTATTGAATATTAAAGCTTCACTTGCATCGGATGCTTTATTCACGTGCATAAAGATTTCTGTAAAAAAAAAAAAAAAAAAAAAAAAAAAATTGGTGCATGACGAGATATTTTTCATTTAACGAATATTTAAATGTTATTCAATTATGAAGTACTTGCATTCAAATTGGGATTAACCCGCTTGTATTTAGATAAAAATTTAAATTTAAAATTATTTAAATTTTCAACATTTTTTTCTTCAGATCTTTTTAAAGGAAAATTTGGTAATAAAAGACAGATTAGAATATGAGAAAGGCATAGGCTAGCTAATGTAGATCAATAATAAGTATGATGAGTGGTGAGTGCAGCGCTTCCTTACTAATCGGGAAATATAGCAAGTTGGTATTTGCCTTCTGTGGGATGTTTAAAATAATCTTTTACCCACCTTCTTTAATAATTTATCCAAATTGCCGATTTGTTTCTTTTGTAATTTGATATTCCGAACAATGTAATCACTCCGCGGCAGAAGTTTGCGATTAGACGGCCTGCAACTTCTGGCAGAGAGTGGGTAGATGTTTAGAAATGGTGAATCTGTCGCAAATTATATTATCAAAGAGCAGTAATCTTGCACTGGACGAGTTTTGATTCCATCGAGATATCTGTACCCTCATTTTAGATGGAGGGGGTAAAAAAGTCACTGCATAACATAAATGGAACACAAGAATTTTCTTATTAATTTGAAATGCGTGTGAAGAGCGTTTAGCTGATTTTGAATTTTAATGCAGGTACATGGCCAGTGTCTAACCATCTTCTGAAACTGGTATTCGAGTTAGAGCACAAAAGGTCTGCATATGCTAGTATTTTAATGATTTATCCCCATATATTTTTATATTCCCATATTTCTGAAAATAAAAGCGAATTGATTTGAACACTTGGTTAGTTGATGCAATTGGATGATGTCTTGAAATCGGAGTGACCCATCGATGTTAGGGTTATCGGGGGATTTGAAAATCAGAAGGAAAGATGTACAGCGGTTAACAAGTTGATGCCTTCCACACATGTGGAATATCTAGCAGGATACAACCTTGTCGCAATTTGCAGCTTTAAAATGTTGAATGCGACTAGCAGGATGAAATTGTTCAACCTGTTAAGTGGTTAAGAACTTAATCGAGACAACCTGTCGCCCACTCTTGCAATTAAGCAGTACGACTGGCAACTGGCGTACCGATTACGGAGTACCAACAGGGGGAAATACCCCAAAACCTCATCTTAATTAATAAATATGCTTTGAATTATAAAAGGCTGCTTAACTATTGTTAGTAAAAAAAATTAAAGATTAAAGTTTCTAAAATTAATGTATGGTACACAAAAAAAAAAAGACATACTATTTAAAAAAGTAAGAAAATAAAAGAATTTAAAAAGTTAAGTTTTAAATTCGGTACAATTAGGGACCAGTTGTCGATGCCATAGACTATTGCAAAACGTGAAAACCCCCAACCCGTTGCTTACAGAACACTGATTGGAGAATTATGCTGAATCGTGGGGAGCCAATAGGAGCACCTGAAATAAAAATAGTAAACAAAGTCCCCCAAAAAAAAGGCCCATCACAGAACCTGTGATTATTTTCCAATTTGATTTTATAATTTTTATTTGGTTTTCATTTTATAGTTTTCGTTTGATTTTCCAATTTTTATAATTTTTATTTTTATTTTTTATATCTATCCTTTTATTTTCCTAACAAAAAAAAAAAAGGGGTAAAAAAGCGAACGAAAAATAAAAACCTAACTTAGTTACTAGTCGGAAAGTTATAATGAATTTAAAGCACAACGTAGCAATAAAAAGGGGGAAAAAAAGGAACAGAGTTTTGATCTGAACCTCAACCTCGCGGGTCAAAGATCCGAATCTTTACCTCTGCGCCAGTTCATTAGAATTAAATTTACATTTAGTTTTTAAGCCGTAATCATCAGATACGCATTGAGATAACTTCCTCAATGAGCAAGGCTCACTCCCATTACCTGGAACTCGCTTGCGCTTGTTCAGAGTAACAGCCATGGTGTTTAACTTTTAACTTAGGAAAACACTCATAGAGACATCGTAGACTGCCCGTGGTCTTTCTGGGAGCTCTTCACCCCAGGGTAATAGGTTGGCAGTCGACGGATTAACTCATTGCTAATCTGAGGACATTTTTCAAGAAAATTCTTTGAAATTTTGATTATATATAGGAATAGGTTCGACGTCTAGATCTCTGTGGATAATCTTACGACGAACGAACCATGGTGCGTCAATCATAGCCAGGTGTTTATTTTGGAAAACCTGGAGTCTCTTGATGTTTGTCAATGCGGTAGAGGCTCCAGATAGGACTACCATAAACCAGGATAGGTCTAATGATAGACTTGTAGAGCAGGATCTTGTGTTTGATCGCAAGCCTACTCTTTCGAGAAATTAGGCAGTGGAGTTTAATACTGGCACCAGTTGCTTAGCAACTGCATTCATCGGAAATGTGTATTTTAAGCAGTACTTCTGAAAAAAATTACAATAGGCTATCTATCAAAGGGTTGCCAGGGGTTCGATGATTTAGTTACTTAATTGCTTCCAAGTTTGTCCTGCAAATTCTTAAAAACATAATGTTATGTTTATGCTGTTGTATCCAAATATCAAGTTGGTGGTATTTGAAGTAATTGGATGCCTCTCTAATCTTGCATCTCTCATTCCATTCTCGAAACTTAAAGATTATGAAAAGAACTTATGCACTCGCAGAACTTGAATATTTTGCAATTATGGATACTCTTAATGATAAAACTTATCACCAAGAGTGGCTAAAATTAGTTATATTAATCATGATCCTCTTGTTTGGCTCAAATGAAAAACATTTAATCATTAGATTATTCCGCTGGTCTTTACTTCATAATCAAGCATGCCTAATTTTAAAATACCAGAAGGGTTTGACCAATATAGAAGCAGATATGTTGTCGAGGCATCCTATTTCACTAATCTCCCAGCATGCTGTACATTTATTAAATATTTTTTTTTAATTTCATTAAAATTTGAAAACAAATTGAACTAAATGATATTATCTTGGAAAAAGAATTTGCTCACAATTGTCGTTCCATGTCATTAAGATTAATATTACAAAATGCTCATCAAGAATTTGGTTACTTAGTAATGCAAAAAAATGCTTGACTCGTGACGTAATTAAATTTTGTATTGCATTGTGAAGAATGTCAATTTATTTTTGTTTCGATTTCTTATTGAATTATCTTTTCGCAAAAAGTACTTCCAACATACCAACGCTCGAGTAATTTTTGACGACATTGTTGGCGATTTTATTATAATTCTACAAGAAATATTTACATATATTTGGTCATGGAACACTGTACGTTCTGGTATTTCCCTTCCAAAAGTGTAACTACAGAAGATTGAAACAAAACTTTTTAAATATATGTAACAGAAATGCAGTTTTTACCTTTTAAGATTTCTTCGAAATTACAATATGAAACAACTGTTAACTTCTGTTCATCGTCCTAATGAGAAGATGCAGCGTGTTAATCAGTCCTCTGTTTAGTAACTAGCTTAAATATGAAGTCAACTCTTCATAAACTAGAAACCTTTGTGCAAAAAAACTATTGGACCAAATAATCGCTGAATGCATAAGCCTCATTCAGTAATAAAATTCTGTCTTGATATAGTACCTTAAGATTCCTCAAGTTTTGTCTTACAGGCTCTTAATAAAGGTTTCTCAAATATGATCTTGAACGTTCATCTCTTTTTAGAACAAATTCACTTCAATGAAATTGCAGATCCGTTGACGAATGTCAAATATCTGATCATACTGCCATTCCTGCTTCCATTACAGATGTCTTAGAAGGAATAGTAGATTTAGAGTTTGCTGAGATCAAAACTAAATGACAAATTATAGAACTAAATGTCGCCAGAAGAACAGCTACTACTCTCGCAAGATTAAAGATGAAGCACCATAAACACTAATTTCTGTTGATGGTAATAAAAAAAAGTACCAAATGTGGCAACTACCCTGATGTCAAGCTTATTCTTCATGTCTTCGATTTCAAATCTATTGCAGCTGCCATAAATTGCCTGTACCATCCCTCGGAAGATTCGGATACTCGGAACTGCAATCAACATAGCCAATATTATTCAGGATCCCCACGGTATTTGTTTCTTCAAGGGGATACGACGACTGCAACCCTTTTGGTTCGTATATAATTAACAATTATTCTACAGATAAACTCTAATATTTGCCAAGCAAAGAATAGCATATCATGGAAAAAACAAAATTCTATACGATGTTCGCTTTACTCCAACTCCTTCTGTATAAAGTGGCATTATAGTTTTTGAGGACTCGAGTATCCTAACACCCGAAAAATAACTTTATCTTAAGAACTATAAACATTAGTTAAAAAAACATTCTGAAGTTAAATATGAAATTTATAAACAAAACCAACAGTCCGGTAAATCTATTGAAAGGTTATATTCATCCAAGTTGAGATATTTAAACTCCCCAGAGAATTTAAATTGTATTAAGAATAAATTCCCATCATAACTTTATGAAATCCTATTTCCGTGCAACAAGGAATATTGATAAAGATTTATATTACGAGTGTATTGTATAAGGCAATTGATACAGTGTTTCTTAATTTTTTTTTTTTTTTTGTTCATGTTTAACTTTTGAAAGACATTATATTATTGTATTGCTTTAATATTGAAATAATTTGTATTGCTCAAACCTTATCAATTGCAATTGTGTTATGAAATGTAAACATTATGTGGATGCCAGTTCAAAATTAGCTCTCTACAGTATCGAGATTTTGATTTGCACAAGATATCCTCTTTCTGAAGGGGGAATATTCTGTAATAAACTAGTTTTGCAATGCAGGCACTAACCTCGGTAAGACTTGGTTACCGATTTTTAAGCTTAGAAAAATGCAAAGCGAAACATTTAAGTTGTGCAACTTCTATCGAGATATGGGTTACAACAGCTCCATGGGCTTTTAAAGGTACACGCTTTGGAAAAAAAAACTCTTTTGTATTCTTTAAGGTATCTTTTTTTTTTTCATGTCCACTTTTAGCTGCTTTATTTCCAGCATGTATGGTAGATAAACGGTCGATTTTAGGATTGGGAAGATTGTTGGAACAATTTTTGGTTGTCGATTTTTGTTAATTTTTTTTTATTAGCTGTAGCAATTGGATATTTTCTTTCAGGATTTATGGTAGATGAGGTATCCTTGTTGGTTTAGTGATGCAGGCGTCAATTCTATCGTCACCTATGACTGAAGCAGTATGCAACTCAGGACAGCAGTTGGCAACAAAATGAGTCGTTTCCCATCATACTTTAACCTTTGTTGCAGCTTTTAAATATTTCTGTTCTATGGCGTTCAGTTTTATTTAATGATGCAAATTTCCCTAGTAAAGCTCAACAGTATAAAGATCGCACATATTTTGAGCTGAATCTTATGATTATATGGCTCTTGATCTTACTGAGTAGGCTCACTACTTGCCTCTTGCGTTTCTATCTCGTAGATTATTGATGCTACACTCATAATAAGTCAAGCGGGGTTTATATGATCGGATTTCTCTTGCGAGTTCACGCTTCATGTTTCTTCAATTTCTTATTCAACTTCTCGGTTAACAAGAACTGGCTGTATATTTAAGCAGCTGTATGGATGTGACCAATTAGCGAAATTTTATTGCAAGAAACTTCAGGAACTTTGTATGCATTACGAGTGAATTGTATCCAATTATTGGTGGAGAATAGTGCTGATCAGGAAAATACACGGTGTGAATTTCTTTTTACTGTCTGATCATCAAGCATCTATTAGACATCGTTCAACTTCCACTGTCGGCTTTATGGCAATTGGCTAGCGCTCTGACCTTTGATACACAGGCTTAAGGTTCGAATCCTGGCTGTAGCACGCAAGTTTATGAGTGGTTCGAATCCACTTTAAATTGTAGGTACCAGTGTACTTGCCTATACGGTCCATTTTCTTACCGTTTAGTTGACAAATCCAATCGACTTCCACTGTGCCCGTCCACACACTAAAAGATGCCACTATCATGCATAAGTGATTGAATGTCTGCTTCATATCAGCCGATTTTTTTCTTCGACTTTCCAATAAGGTTTCCAGAAGAAATATTGAGATTTCAATTATTCTTATTAGCAGATCAATTGGAACTCTGGGATGCAAAATTAAACATTTTGCATTATAACCCTCAAAGACAATAGTCGCTTGAAGTATATATTCCTGTAAGGTGGCTAATACTGTCTAGGCCAAACAAGTTTCTATTAAAGGTATAATTGAACCTTCGTTGCATCTTATGCATGAATCATTGTTATATAGTATTTTGATCAAATGAATCATTCAGGAATTCGTCGACTACTTTCAAACCGGGTTTCGTTTTCGCAATGATTTTTGTTATTGCATTAAGAACCTTGACATCAGTCGTATCTAAATTAGTAACGCCAGATGCTCTTTCTTCAGTTGTGGGAACAATATGCATTTTTTTTTTTTTCGAATATTGAAGAATTGTCTAGAGTATCGTATATTCAGCTTGTACAAAAGATATAAGCCAACACGAGTAGGTAGTCTGGCAGCTTTTTCTTTTTAGTTATAATTCTCTAGTTGGGACGTGAATAGCCGAGTGTCTGGCGCTCGGTATGGATGTTTGGCCATACGTTGCCATGGATTTCTGTAGTGGTTCGAATCCATTTTAAACCGCAGGTCAAGGTCTAACCTAATATTCCACTGTTGAGGGGGTATTATTACTCAGCGTAGTGCTTACCTTACGGCATCGAAAGACAATTGTCCAAGAGTCTTCCAGCTGCATTAGAACACGAGCATGGTCGACTGGGTAGTCTTGTAGGTTTTTTCTTTTGAATTACAATTATCTGGCTTCAGACTCTGAACAGTACATGTTTCTCGGTATACTTTCGTCTAGGTCCTAAATATTTTTCTGAGTGAACTTTTACAAATTCTTTGAGTAGAACTGTGCTGATAAGGATAATACATGTTTTGAAATTCATTTCTTTATGGGATCACTTGGTATCTATTGGACATCATTCAATTTCCACTGGTGGCCAATTGGCTAGCGCTCTGAACTTTGGCGCCACAGGCTTCAGGTTCGAACCGTAATGGTGGCATGGTTGTTCGTTGGTTCGGAATCCACTTTAGGCAAATTGGACAGGACCAACAGTTTAAATTGTACGCAAAATGACCATAGAGATGACAACCCAATAAACTTCCCTGTGTCCATTCATAAACTAAAAAATGTCAAATCATCCATTCTCTCCATGATGACATTTGCTAATGCGTAAAGAACCTTAACATCTGCCTTATCGAAATTAAGAATACCAGATGCGATTTCTTCGATATTAACAGTATTTTCTCGATTAGTGAGAAAGAAAAGTCCTGTGTATAATCAGATGAATTTTCAGCTAGAACATCTGTAATCAAACGCGAGCATGGTCGACTAGGTAGTCTGGTAGGTGTTTTTAAAATAACAATTCTCTAGCTTTTGCATTTAATTCAGAATACATAACTGAACTTTTTATATAAAGAAAGCTTTTATTAATAAGACAAAAACGTCTTATTGTATATCATTGTTCAAGAATCAATTACTTTAAGTTCTGTGTTTCTTTTATTATATAAACTATGCATTTTTTCTACTTGGTTCAGAAATTTTCCGCCTTTGACGCTTTTAAGCCTCAGACAATATCTTCATGCATATTTCGGTATTTAAACACGGCATTTACTGCCTTATTCACAAAATCAGATCACAAAGGAGGTGATTGTACTACATTACATCCAATAAAGCAAATTTGATTTTTAAAATCTCGATGAGGCCAGTGACGCTGACAGTTATTTAATAATTACAGAAATTGGGGGTTTTTATATATATTATTAACGTTCCCTTATTCTCATGGACAAAGCCCTAAATGATAAGCAGCTTCTTTGTTTAGAATTGTAACAATTTTTATTATATAATCTATTTTAAAGGCTTGATAGTTCGAGTGGCAAACGCTCTGGTGGTCGGTGATATTGGTTTTCGAGTTCGAGTCCCCCAGTGTCATGTATACATGTAGTGATTTGGAATCCGTTGTAAACGGGATTGTTTAAGTATGAATAAATTAATGCTTTTCTTGCATAAAACTGCGACTATGTACTCCGACGAGCATAGAGGACATTAGTATCTAGACCGATCTACACCGATGAAATGCAAGCGTTTATTAAGAAAATCATACCCCTTATAGTTTTTGAAGCAAATTTCACTCTGAACAGGACAGTTTTCTCGATACATATTGTATTGCTTTAATATTGAAATAATTTGTATTCTTCAAATATTATACTTTATAAATGTAAAAATTGTGCTGCTAGTTCAAAATTAGCTCTCTACAGTATAGCGATTATATTTGCACACGCTAGCTTTTTCTGGAAGGGGAATATTCTGTAATAAACCCGCTTTGCACTGCTGGCGCTACGCGCTATAAGACGTGGTTACCAATTTTTTAAACTTAGTGAAAAACAAAGAACTCTTAATAAAGAAAAGAAATATGGAAGCTGGATTTGTATCGTGGCTTGGGTTACAGAAGCTCCATGAGCTTTTAAAGGTACACTCATTGGAAGAAATTATATTCTATTCCTTAGGATATCTTTTTTCATTCACTACTTTGCATTCATGTGCACTTTTAGCTGCTTTATTTTCAACATTTATGGAAGAGGAAGCAGATTTTTGGATTGAGGTTGGACCGATTTTGGAAAGGTCAATTCTATAATTAGCTATAGAAATTGGGTTTTTTGTTTCAGCATTTATGGTTGATGGAGGGGTTAATTCTGTCATTACCCCCTGACAGAATCGGTATGCAACCCAAGACAGCTGTTGCCAACAAAAACGAGTAGTTCCTCGATATACTTTAACCTTTGGTCTAGCTTCTAAATATTTTTCTGTTCTATTTCATTAAGTATTCTTATTTAATGGTGCATCTTTTCCTAGTAATACTCGTATCGTAATTGCCAACAATTTGGGCTGAATCTTATTGTGATTGCATGGCTCTTGAGTTTACTGGAGAAAGCTAAATACTTGCTTCTGGCGTTTCTTTTTGTAGATTGAAATATATCCACAGTGGGCTTTTATCCATTCCAATTTGATATTATATTTGTAACAGCTATATTGATTAGTTCATTGCTTTTATCAATTTCGCTTTGTATACATAATGAGTGAATTGATACCGAAGAATTTTGTTCCTTAATTCATATATACTTTTATCTTCATTCTCCTGATTTTTCAAGGCATCCAGTACTGACTTTGAGTCTGAAACAATTATGGGTGTCTTTCAATTCATTTTTTATTATAAAATCTACAGAGCTGCTAATTGCTAGTAGCTCTGCAGTAAAGATTGTGGCATGATCACTAATCCTGATTATGTTACTAAAGACTTCTTTATGATCCAAAAAATAGACAAACGCAAAGGCAGTTCTCCGGATTTCTTGGAACCATCAGTAAAGATGGTATTTTCATAGTTGTTGGTAAAAGTGATTCCAATTCAATGAACAAAACTCCCATGGTGGTTTAAAAACTGAGTTATCCTCTATATCTTCTATTTTATAAATTTTGTCTTCAATAATCAGGTCTTCATTAAATGTTGTTAAATCATACAGTTGGGTTAATAATTGAAGTTTGATGTCCAATGGGACAACACCAGCCAAAATATTTAATGCCTCAGATGAGACAGTTTTATATGTCTTTGTGATGTTTCTCAGGGCGATTCTCTGAAGTTGTATCAATTTAATATTCTGTTTTATTGTATTGGAGTACCAAATCTGGTATCCATAAGTTATAATTTTTTCAATAACTGAACTGTAAATTTCTTTTTTTGACTTTGGGGTTCAAACCCCAAACCACTCTACTATATCTTTCCAATTTATGTTGGACTTTATTGATCTTTTCTTTTATATAATTTAAATGTGGTATCCAGTTAAGTCTGCAGTCCAGAATAATGCCCAAGTATTTCAGTTCCCTCGTATGTTTGATTTTATTATTAGCTATTTTTATTTGAGGAATATGGGAAAATTTGCTTTAGAAATAATAATAAAGTTGCTTTTTCGAAATTAATTTCTAGTTTGTTGGATTGAGTCCAACTGTAAATCTTATCTAATGAATCTTGGCTACTATATTTAAAAGGTAGGAAACACGTTCCTTTACCATTAAAACAATATCATCTGCAAAAGCCTGTATGATATTATCATTTCCCAAATTTATATTTAAAAGGTCATTTATGTATATATTCCACAGGATTGGCCCTAGACACGAACCCTGTGGAATACCTTGATTATATGGAATCATCATATCTTCATGAATGACAAATCTGTCTTTTAAAAAGTCAAGTAATATTTGAATCAAATATGAAGGAATTGGAAGATTAATTATTTTATTTCTTAAGAGATCCCAGTTCACTGAGTTAAATGCATTTTTAATGTCTAGTGATATTATACACACCATTTTTTTTCTTCTGCTGCTGCCTGATTGACATAAGATTTAATATTTTGTATGGCTGTTATGGTGGATTTCTTTTTCTAAATCCAAACTGTTTTGGGTTAAAGAAATTATTAAGTTCTAAATGATAATTGATTCTATTTGATATCAGTTTGTCAAAAGTCTTGCCCCAAGCAGACAGCAGGCAAATGGGTCTGTAGTGAGCCGCCAGACTAAGATCTTTTTTCTCTTTCGGTATAAAAACCACTTTTGCTGTTTTCCAGCTGGTAGGGAAGATTCCAAACTTTAAAAGTTTATTAAATAAAGCTGTATACCAATTTTTATTTGCATAAATATTTCTCGTATTAATTCGCTAGGAATATTGTCTGGCCCCAGGAGATTTATTTGACTTTAGTTTAGAAATAATTCCTTCAATCTCATATACAGGAATCTCTCTAAAGTCTGTAGAGTCAATTGAGGTCTGAGAATCCACTTCTGCTTGTGTGTAAAGCAAATCATAAGTGAAGTGATGTTTTATGATTTTTAACATGGTTTCTTTTAAAGATTTAGTCAAAATTCCAGTATCGTCCATAATAGGTTTAAATGTTTTATTTTTAGTTGTCTTATCCATCATGATCTTAAAGTTCTTTCAAAGATACTGTTTGTTGTGATGCTGCTGATGAAATTTTTGAAACATTCTCTTTTGCTGTTTAGGATAGATCTTTTATAACTTGCCTGAAGATTCTTGTAATTTAGCATTTTTATTTGTCTTTCTTTCGGGTCTTGTTCTTTTTGAAAGAGTCTCCTGAGTGCCCGCACTCTAGATCTCAATGATCTTAAATTTTGATTCCACCAAAAAGCATTTCTGGGTTTTGATGGTTTCTTTTTATTTCCTGTTTTGTCTTGCAGTTGATTGAGAGATTCAATGATAGAATTTTGGATTTCACATATATAGTAATTAACGTCACCAGGAGTTAACGAGTTTAAACTATACTCACTGTATTCAAATAAGTGAGCAAGTTTTATCTTTATTTTTAACAAATTTAGATTCTTGATATTTATTCTAGGCTTCTTGTCTAGATTGTAAGAGGTCGACCACAAAATAGCGATCATATTATGGTCACTATTTGTGATCTCGTCTAGAACTTTAATGTCAAAAGAGTTATAGATATTCCTAGTCATCACTAAGTCTATCCAACTCTCACCCCTCGATGAGCTAAAAGTTGGGGGTGAGGCTGGGTTATTATGAATTTGTAAGTCGTTTATCATACAGAAATCAATGACTTCTTGACCTCTAGCGTCCAAGTCTCTCCTTCCCCAGAGGAGAGACTTGGCGTTAAAATCGCCACAGATAACTATTTGGGAAGTAAGATGGGACATAACCAAGCCTTGCACAGTATTCAAGAAAGGTTCGATGTCCTGACTTGGAGGACAATATATCGAAATAAGAATGAAAGATTTATCTTTTATATTCAGTTCAACTGCTACTATGTTTGAACTTAAAAGAGTATCATTGCATGGAAGATTGTTTAATGATGATAGCCGATTTCGGCGCTTCTTCAAAAGAAATGGTTTTATACGAAAAAGGTATATTAATAATTTTGTTTTTGTAGCTATAAGGTTCATTTAAGCAGTAGAAGTCAAAATTCTGATTTATGATTAATTGATTTAACTGAGTCATAGCTGCAATACTATTACCTAGATTCAGATGAATACCTTGGATTGTATTAATATTTGGAATATTATCCATAATTAGTCCTATTTTGTACATTTTTTAACTCTTTTTCGTATATCTTGCAATTCCTATTAGTGCAACTATGTATAACATTAAAATCAGTTTTAAATTTATTGTTGTGGAAGACACAATTTGTGCATTTAGGCTCATTTTTGCAGTTCTTCCAGTTGTGATCAGTTCCTGAACAGTTGGTGCAAACTTCTTGGTCATTCTTACAGTACTTAGAAACGTGGCCATACCTTCCACACTTGTAGCACTGTGTCGGCTTAATAGATTCTTTAATGGAGATTATCTCCCATCCAATATTAATCTTTTTATGTTCCATAATCTTCCTGAAGGCTACTGGTCCTAATTCAATAATGACGTTTTTGCCATATCTACCATCGTAAGTGGTACGAATTTTTGTCATATCTCTTTCAGTCTCTTCCACAAACTTTTTATCAATTGCTTGAGTAATATCATCATTAGGTGTATCTTTTGAAACGTTAAAACATATAATTGTAGGATTTCTAAGTGAAGGCTTTGATGCCTTAAATTTGTCTTTGGTATTTTCATTTTTCTCCAGTTCTTCAATGAGCTTACTCACATCTTCCGGATTAGTGGTCTCTACAAAGATTCCACCTTTGGAAATATGCTTTACGCTTTTGATACCTATTTTTAAGTTTTCTAGACTTATATTGTTTTGCATCTGTTTTTTAGTAAAAGTAGATGGTTTACTTTCATCGACCGGTTTGATGATCAACGAGTGTAGCATTTTCTGTTTGGCTATAGTTTTTTAGGAAGGTCATCTTTTTGTTTAGTTAGAGTGGACTTCACAACCTGAGAAAAAGTTGGTTTTTCTCTATTAATTTTTCCAACTCATTATTTGCGCCAATTAGTGAAAATATACTCTTATTTTGTACCTGAATGATTTGCATCAGGTTGGTGACTAGATCTCTAATCTGGGCCTTATCTTTAGCCCTGATAGATTCTTGGTAAGTTAAGTCCATAATAGATTTGAAAAGCATAGTCGCTTTAAGTACATTGTCTTCGTTTCCCACGTCACCCAGTTCCTCTTCCAAGGACTGGCTCATGACTGTTTGGGAGTTGTAGGAAATATCCTACTCTCTTCTTTTCCTTCTTTTATAAAAGTTTTACCCTACTAATGTTGGTGTTGCCTGTTTGGCCGTGAAAATCACGTTGCCCGGCCGGGACCTCGAGGAGGTAAGGCACCAAAAGATGAATAACAGTAAATAGAAATAGAATTTGAACAATAAACGCAGTGACGGTGTGATAGACTCTTGGCCGTTGTCACACCGTCGAAAAATTTTAGAAAACTGTTATAATCGCTTTTGGCTGATTACTTGGTAATCCACTTTAAACTGTAGGTCCCGGTGTACTTAGACTATACTGTAAGTGAAATGACCGCATAGGCGACAAATCCACTAAACTTCCCCTGTGTCCTTCCACACACTAAAAGATGCTCCTATTGGTCACAAGTGATTGAATGTCTGCCGATTTTCCTTTGACTTTCTACTGCAATTTCCAGAAAACATTGACATTTCAACTACTCTTAATGGCAGATCAATATGAACTTCAGGATTTAAAATTTCAAATTCTGCATTATACCCCTGAAAATCGCTTGAAACAAAGATATTCCCTTAAGATGGCCAATACTTTATCAAGGGCAAGCAAGTCAATCGGGATATAACTAAATGTTTATTATGCATATGGGATTCAGTCTCATTTTTATCAAATGCATCTTTCAGTAATATCTAATATATATTTCTGGAATATCTAATTTAAGAATATCATATGCTGTTTCTTCTTTCGATGTTAACCTAATTTTTTCGATTAGTGTGAAAGGTCCTGTGTAGAATCGGATGAATTTTCAGCTTGTACAACTTTAATCGGACACGAGAATGGCCGACTAGGTAATGTGGTAGGTTTTTCTTGAATGGAAATTATGTGGCTTTTACACTCTTCTCCTCAGAATACACAACTGAGCTTTTTACAAAAAAAAAAAAGCTTTTATCAATAACCAGATAAAAACCCGTCTTATTAACCAATTCTAGAACTAGGATATACAATTACTTGCATTTCTATGATCTTTCATTTATTACATAATGTATGAATTTTTTCTATTTGGTTCAGAAATTTGACCCTATTTGAAGCTTTTAAACCTCGGACAATATTTTGATGCATATTTCGATATTTAAACGGCATTTAGTGCCTTATTGAAAAAATGAAATAACCAAGGAGGTCATTATATTGCATCGAATAAAGCAAATACCTCACGTGTTAAAAGCTCGAGATGAGGCCAGTTACGTCAACGGTTATTTAATAATTACATAAATTGATTTTTTATTTTGTATTTAAATATTAACGTTCAATTACTCTCTTCGAGAAAGCCCTAAATGATAATCAGCTTCTATACATAATGAAAATTATTAAAATTCTAAACAATTCTATTTTTAAATGCCTGATGGCCCTAGTGACTAGCGCTCTGGTGTGAGATATCATTGGATTCGATTTCGAGTCGCCCAGTGTTATGTATGTTTGTAGTGATTTGGCATCCTCTAGGTCTGTATAGGTCTGTATACTGTAGGTCGCAATATAATATGAATCTTTTACGCGACCTGCAGCTATAAGAATTGCAGCCCAATAAAATTTAGGCTTTGTAAATTTGTCAGAAAAAAATGTAGTTATTTGACAACATGCATTGCACTTGACATGAAAGTCTATGTTCTCCAACGAACACAGAGGACAGACATTAGTAGCTATAAAAATGCGGTGCAAGTGTTTATTGAGAAAATCAGACTCCTACCAGTTTCTGCAGCAATCGGAGCAATGACTCGTCCGGACAGTTTTCATGATATAATTGGTCTGACTCCCAAATATGTTTCTGCTCCATGGCATTCAGTTTTATTTAATGATGTAGCATTCCCTAGTAAATACTCACCAGTATCAGAATCGCTAATATTTTGAACTGAATCTTGTTATGATCATAAGCCTTCTCCAGTAAGCTCGAGAGCCAAACTACTTGCCTCTTGTGTTTCTTTTTTCGTAGATTATTGATGTTAGATTCCTGTTTTTCTGTACTTCATAATACAAAGTGTATTTAGTATTCTCGGATTTCTCTTTAGAATTAAACGCTTCATATTTTTTTTCAACTTCACAATTAGCAAGAATTGTTCTTTATATATTTTAGCAACAGTATTGATGCGACTAGTTATATCATTAAGTTTCCGGCAATGATATTTAGCTTGGTATAAATTCTTTGAGAACTGTGCTGATAAGGATAGTACACGTATTAAAAATTACATTTCAATAGCTGATCACTGAGTATTTATTAGACATCGTTCAACTTCCAATGAGGGCCAATTGGCTGGAACTTGGCCTTTGGTTTGACAGGCTTCATGTTAGAACCGTCGCGGTGGCATGGACGTTTGTTAGTTGTGCGGAATCCCCTTTAAATTGTAGGTCCCGGTGTAATTAGCCTAAACTGTAATCAAAGTGACAATAGAGGTAGCTTGAGAAAATGCACCGAATTTTTCACAAACGAAAGAAATATGGAAGCTGTGCAATTTCTATCTTGACCTGGGTTATAGACGCTCCATGAGCTTCTAAAGGTATACGTTTTGGAAGAAACTCAACTGTATTCTTTGGGATATCTTTTTCATTGATTACTTTATTTTCATGTCTACATTTAGCTGCTGTATTTCCAACACTTATGGAAGATGAAGCAGATTTTTGGATTGATGAGGTTGTAACGATTTTGTTAAAGCTAATTCTTCAATTAGCTGTAGAAATTTTTTTTTGCTTCAGTATTTATAGAAGATGGAGGTATACTTTCTTGTTTAGAGATGGAGGGAGTTAGTTCTGTCATTACCTCTGACTGAATCTGTATGCAATCCAGGACAGCAGTTGGCAACAAAACGAGTAGTTCCTCGATATACTTTTTAACCTTTGGTCTAGCTTCAAAATATTTTTCTGTTCTATTTCATTCCGTTTTTTTATTTAATTATACAGCTTTGAACAGTAAATACTCACTAATATCATAATTACTAATAATTTGGACTGAATGTTGTTATGATTACAAGGCTCTTGAGTTTACTGGAGAAAGCTAAATAAATGCTTCTTGTATTTCTTTTCGTAGATTGACGCTGGAATCATGTTTTTCTGTATTTGATAATTCAACGATCACTAAATATTCTCAGATTTCCTTTAAGAGTTGCAAGCTTCATGTTTCTTCAATTTCTTATTAAACACCTCAGTTAACTGTCCTTGTATATTTTAGCAATTGTATTGATTCGACCACTTAGCTCATTAACAGTTTCTGGCAATGAAATTTCGCTTTGTATACATTCTGAGTGAATTATTTCAAATTCTTTGAAGAGAACTGTGCTGATTAGGATAATACACGTTTTGAAATTTTAATTTCTTCGACTGATCGCCGAGCATTTATTAGACATCGTTTAATTCTTCCACTGATGGCCAATTGGCTAGCGCTCTGGCCTTTGCTACCACAAGTTTCAGGTTCGAATCCTGGCGGTGGCATGGAGGTCTGTTAGTTGGTTTGGAATCCACTTTAAACTGTAGGTCTCTGTTTAATTAGTCTAAACTGTAAGTAAAATGACCGTAGAGGTGACACACCCAATCATCTTCCAATGTATCCTTCCACACAAAAAGATGCCACCAAAGTTTACAAATGATTACATGCCTGATACACATCTACCAATTTTTCTTTGACTTTTCCATGCAATTCAGAAAATATTGACATTTCAACTATTCTTAAGAGTGGATCAATTTTCAAAACGCCACATTATCACTCAAAGACCAGTAGCTTGAAGCATATATTCCTGTAAGGCGGCTGATTCTCTATCCTGGGCAAACAAGTTTCTATAAAATGATGTAATTAAATCTTTGTTATGCATGAATCCTTCATGAATTCATCGGTTACTTTCAAACATGGTTTCATTTTCATGATTCTTTTTAATGCATTAAGGACCTTAAAGTCAGCCATATGAATTAGAATGCCGGATGCGATTTTTTTTTTTCTATGCAATTTTTTTTTCAGTTTGTGAGAAAGAATTGTCTAGTTTGTCAAATAAATGTTCAGCTTGTATAGACCATGTAATCTAACACGAGCATGGTTGATTATGTTGTCTGGCAGCTTTTTAATGATTCTCTAGTTGGGCTCGAATAACAGAGTGGTTGGCGATGCGTTGCCATGTGTGTTTGTAATAGTTTGAATTGGATTCGAACCATGTCCTAGGATAACATTATCGTATCTCGTAACATGATCGTAATATTATAGTTACAGAGGAAGAATTATCTGGAGTATCGTCAGATTAATTTTCAGCTTGAAGATGTAATCTGAAAACGAGCATGGTCGACTAGGTCTGACGGTTTTTCTTTTGATTTATAATTCTCTAGTTATTCGCATTTCGGAATACACAACCAAGTTGATATATGTAAATCTTTTATCAATAACCACATAAGACAGATTCTTGTTAATTAATTCTTGAACAAAGATATAAAAGTACTTCTATAAAGTGTGCATTTTGGTTCAGAAATTTCAACATTGGACTCTTTTACACCCTAGACAAAATGTATTTTTAAAATTATGCATACTTATATGTTTAAACACAGCATTACTACAGTAATCTATCAAAAACAAATTCCCAAAAGTTATTGTATTACATTGCATCCGATAAAAGACACTAACTCGCGTGTTGAAACCTGGTAATGGGGCTAACAGATCTGTAATTATTAAATGGCTGTTGACATAGATTTCTTGTTTATAAATATTAACGTTCCCTTCTATTGGAGAAAGTCATAAACGATAAACGGCTTCTTTGATTAGAAAGGTAACAATTTTTATTATGTAACCTATTTTTAAAGGCTTAATGGTCCGAGTGACTAGCGCTCTGGTGTTCGGTGCCGTTGGTTTCGATTTCCAGTTCCTCCGTTGTCATTCATATTTGAAATGATTTGGAATCTGCTGTAAATTGTAGGTACCGATCTAATATGAACATTTTTCCTACATGAAACTGTATCTATATCCGCTATAAGAACTGTTACAGCCCAATAAAATTTAGTCCTTGGTAAAGTTTGTCAGAATTAGAAGTAGTACAATCGAGTGCTGCGCATGTTGTCAAAGATGCGCATCATCGAGTATAGAGGACATAAATCATTGTTAGCTACACCAACGCTGTTAAGTGTAACCATGTAGTGTACACTAGTGTTTATTAAGGAAAATCCTGTCCCTTGTAGTTTTTCCAGCAAATTTCAGACTCTCAACAGGACAAGTTTCTCGATATTTACTGTATTGTTTTTTATTGAAATTTGTGTTCTTCAAATATAATAAATTGCAATTATGTTATCAAATGTAAAAATTGTGGATACCAGCTCAACATTAGCTCTCAACAGTATGGAAACTCTGATTTGCACAAGCTATCCTCTTTCTGAAGGGGGAATATTCTGTAATAAACTAGTTTTGCACTGCAGATACCAGCCAATATATAACACTTGGCTTAGTAAAATGCAAATAACTTTAACAAAGGAAAGAAATATGGAAGCCGTGCAATTTCTATCTTGATCTAGGTTACAGCAGCTCCATGAGCTTTAAAGGTATACGCTTTGGGAGAAACTCTGTTGTGTTCTTTAGGATATCTTTTTTAAATGTTGACTTTGTATTCATGCCTACTTTAGCTGCTTTATTTCTACCATTTATGGTAGATGAAAAGCAGATTTTTGTATTGGAACGATTTTGATAAGGTCAATTCTTTAATTAGCTGAAGAAATTTGGATTTTTGTTTCAGCATTTATGGTAGATGGAAGTATTCTTTTTTAGAGAGATGGAGGACTTAATTCTGTCATTACCTCTGACTGAATCAGTATACAACCCAGGACAGCTCTTGCCAACAAAACGAGTAGTTCCTCGATATACTTTAACCTTTGGTCTAGCTTCTAAATATTTTTCTGTCCCTTTCATTCCGGTTTTTTTATTTAATGTTGCAGTTTTTCCTACAAAAAAATACTCACTGTATCGTAATTACCAATAATTTGGGTATGAATCTTATTGAGATTACATGGCTCTTGAGTTTACTGCAGAAAGCTAAATATTTGCTGCTTGTGTTTCTTTTTCGTAGATTGACGCTGGATTCGTATTTTTCTGTATTTGGCGTTCAATATTCTCTAATTTTTCTTGATAGTTGCATGATTCTTGTTTTTTCAACTTCAGTTAACAAGAACTATCCTTGTATATTTTAGCAGCTGTATTGATGCGACCAATAAGTTCATTAACAGTTTCTTGCAGTAACATTTCGCTTTGTATACATTATGAGTGAATTGTATCCAATTTTGGTGGAGAATTGTGCTGTTAAAGATAATTACACGGTTTGAATTTCTCTTATTGTCTGATTACCTAGCATCTATTACACATCGTTTAACTTCCTCTGTCAACTTTATGGCAGTTGGCTAGCGCTCTGACTTATGGTACCATAGGTTTAAGGTTAGAATCCTGGCGGTAGCACGGATGTTTGATAGGTTCGGAATCCACTTTTTAAACTGTTGGTCTCTGTTTAATTAATCTAAACTATAAGCAAAATGACCGTAGAGGTGACGCATCAAATGATCTTCCACACACTAAAAGATGCCACCAAAGTTTACAAGTGATTAAATGCCTGATACATATCTTCCAATTTTTCTTTGACTTTCCCATGCAATTCCAGAAAATATTGACATTTCAACTATTCTTAAGAGTGGATCAATTTGCAAAACGTCGCATTATAACCCTCAAAAGACAAGTCGGTTGAAAATTATATTCCTGTAAGGCGGCTGATGCTTTTATCCAGGCCAATCAAATTTCTATCAAAGGATATAATTTAACATTCATTGTATCTTATGCATGAATCATTGCTATGCAGTATTATTTTGACCAAAAGAATAATTCATGATTCCGTGAATACTTTCAAACCGGGTTTCATTTTCGCAGTGTTTTTTGTTATTGTATTAAGGACTTTACTAATTTAGATATGGCATCTGGCATTAAATGTCAGCCATTTCTTCAGCTATTCGAATAATATGTATTTTTTTTTTCCTTATTTGTATTGATGTGACCAGTTAGTTCATCAACATTTTCCGGCAAAGAAATTTAGCTTTGTATAAATTCTGAGTGAACTTTTACAAGTTCTTTTGAGAACTGTGCTAATAAGGATAAATACACATTTTCAAACTTTCACATCTTTGGCTGATCCTCGAGCATCTACTGGGCATCATTTAACTACCACTGTCGGTTTGATGGTCAATTGGATAGCGCTCTGGCCTATGGTGTCATAGACTTTCAGTTCGATTCCCGGCAATGGCATGTATATTTGAGCGGTTCGGAATCCACTTTAATTTGTAGGTCCCGGTGTAATTAGCCTGAACTGTAAGCTAATTGACAGTAGAGGCAACAAACCCCATAAACTTCCCCTGTGTCCATCCACATGCTAAAGTGCCACTATCGTTTACGAGTAATTGCATGCCTGCTTCATATCTTTCAATTTTTCTTTCACTTTACTTTGCAATTATCTGAAAATATGAATATTTCAACTATTTTTAATAGCAGATCAATTTAAACTCTAGGATACAAAATTGAAAATTCAGCATTATAACCATCAAAGACAATAATCGCTTGAAACTGATATTCCCGTAAGGCGGCTAATACTTTATCAAGGGTAAGCAAGTTTCTATCCAGATGTAACTATATCTTCATTATTATGCGTATCGGATTCAGCCTTATTTTGATCAAATGAATCGTTCAGAAATCCATCAGTCGCTTTCAAATCATCTTTAATGACATTTGTTATGGCATTAAGAAACTTAACGTCAGCCATATCTAAATTAAGAATACCAGATGCGACATCTTGGATGTTAACAGTAGTTTTTCAATTACTGGTGTATCATCAGATGAATATTCAGATGGTGATGTAATAAGTTTAGTTTTTATTTAATGATTTAGTTTTTCCTAATAAATGCTCACCAGTATCATAATTGCTAATATTTTGAGCTGAATCTTCTTATAAGCCTTCCCCAGTAAGCTCGAAAGCCACACTACTTGCCTCTTGTGTTTCTTTTTTTCGTAGATTATTGATTTTAGATTCCTGTTTTCTGTACTTCATAATTCAAAGGTTATTCAGTATTCTCGGATTTCTCTTTAGAATTACACTCTTCATATTTCTTCAACTTCTCAATTAGCAAGAATTGCTCACTGTATGTTTTAGCAGCTGTATTGATGCGACCAGTTAGTTCATTAACTGTTTCTGGCAATGTAATTTCACTTTTGTATAAATTCTGAGATTTTTTTTTTCAAATCCTTTGCAGAGAAATGTGCTGATAATGATAAATACACGTTTTGAAATTTTCATTTCTTTGGCTGATCAGAGCATCTATTGGACATCGTTTAACTTCCACTGTGTCCTTCTGCATATTAAAAGATACCACTATTGTTTCTAAGCCATCCCATGTCTGCTTCATATCTTCCACTTTTCTTTGACTTTCCAATGAAATTTCAATAAAATATTGCATTTCAACTATTCCTAGTACCAGATGAATTTGAACTCTGGTATCCAAAATTGTAAATTCTGCATTATAGGATAAAAATTCGCTTCAAACAAAGATATTCCCGTAAGACGGCTAATGCTTTATCAAGGAGAAACGGGTTTCTATCAAGATATAACAAAATCTTCATTATGCATATGCATATCGGATTCCATCAAGAACCTTAACGTCAGCCATATCTAAATTAAAAATACCAGATACGATTAACATCAAAGAAATCGTATGTTTCAGATTGGTGAGAAAGAAATATATGGTTTATCATTAAACGAATTTTCAACTTGAAGATGTAATCAGACACGAACCAGATAGACTAGGTTGTTTAGTAGGTTTTTAATTGCAATTCTCTGGCTATTGCATTTACCTCTTCAGAATAAGCAACCTAGTTTTTTAAAAAAAAAAAAAACCTTTTATCAATAATATAACCTGTCTTATTGATTCTTGAACAAGGAAATATAAATGCTTAAATTTCTGCTTTTCTCTTATTGCATAAGAAATTCGTTTTTCCATTTGGTTCAGAAATTTGCCCCATTTGACGGTTTTAAGTGCCATACAATATCTTGATGCATATTTCGGTATTTAAACACGGCATTTACTGCCTTATTCACAAAATTGCCAATTAGGTGATTATACTACTGCATTCAATAAAGCAAATAATTCGAGTGTTAAATGCTACGCCAACAGTTATTTAATTTTTTTTTTCTTTTGTATTTAAATATCAACGTTCACTTATTCTCTTGGAGAATGCTCTAAATGATAAGCTTTTTTGATTGGAATTGCAACAATTTTTCATGTAAGCTATTTTAAAGGCTTGATATTCTATATTGAAGGCTTGAATGAATATTCTCGGATTACTCTAACGAGTTGCATGCTTGATGTTTCTTAAATTTCTTATTCAGTCTCTCGGTTAATAAGAACTATCCTTGTATATTTTAGCAGTTGTATTGATTCGACCATTTAGTGCAATAACAGTTTCTTTCAATGAAATTTCGCTTTGTGTACATTTCGAATAAATTGTATTCAGTTCTTGGGGAGAACTGTCCTAAGGTACCGTTTTTAACAGGCTTCAGGTTCAAATCCTGGAGGTGGCATGATGTTTGCGAGTGCTTCAGAATCCACTTTAAACTGTAGTTCACGGTGTACTTAGACTATACTGTAAGCGAAATGACCGTATAGGCGACAAATCCAATCAACTTCCCCTGTGTCCTTCCACACATTAAAAGATGCTCCTATTGTTCACAAGTGATTGAATGTCTGCAGCTTTTTCTTTGACTTTCTACTGCAATTTCCAGAATATATTTACGTTTCAACTACTCTTAATAGCAGATCAATATGAACTTCAGGATTTAAAATTGACAATTTTGCATTATAACCCTCAAAGTCAAAAAAATCGCTTGAAACAAAGATATTCCCGTAAGATGGACACTTCTTGTCCTTAATAAAGTATTAGCCATCGGGCTATGACTAAATTTCCCTTACTATGCATATGGATTAAGTCTTATTTTGATCAAATGTATCTTTCAGAATATATAATATATATTTCTATGATATCTAATTTAAGAATATCATATGCGTCTCTTCTTCGATGTTAACCTTATTTTTTTCTATTAGTGAGAGAGAAATGTCATGTGTAGAATCAGATGAATTTCCAGCTTGTGCAACTTTAATGGGACCCGAGAATGGTCGACTAGGTAATGTGGTAGGTTTTTCTTGAATGGAAATTATCTGGCTTTTGCATTCTACTCTTCAGAATGCACAACTGAGCTTTTTATATAAAAGCTTTTATCAATAACGAGATAAAAACCAGTCTTATTAACCGATTCTAGAACTAGGATATACAATTACTTGCATTTCTGTGATCTTTCTTTTATTGCATAATGTATGCATTTTTCTATTTGGTTCATAAATTTGCCCCATTTGACGCTTTTAAACCTCAGACAATATTTTGATGCATATTTCGGTATTTAAACAGCATTTAGTGCCTTATTCAAAAATGAAATAATTAAGGAGGTGATTATATTGCAACGAATAAAGCAAATACTTCGCGTGTTTAAATCTCGAGATGAGGCTATTTACGTCAACGGTTATTTAATAATTGCATAAATTAATTTTTTTTATTTTGTATTTAAATATTAACGTTCAATTTTTCTCTTCGAGAAAGCCCTAAATGGTATTCAGCTTATTTACATAATGAAAATTATTAAAATTCTAAACAATTCTATTTTAAAGGCCTGATGGCCCTAGTGATTAGCGCTATGGTGGACGATATCATTGGATTCGATTTCGACTCTCCTAATGTTATGTATGATTGTAGTGATTTGGTATCCGCTGTAAACTGTAGGTCGCAATATAATACGAATCTTTTTCCGTGACCTGTAGCTATAAGAATTACAGCCCAATAGAATTTAGACTTTAGTAAATTTTCAGAATTAATAGTAATGTCAAGTGCAATTCATGTTGTCAAATGAAAAGTCTATGTACTCCGACGAACACAGACATTAGTAGCTACAAAAATGCGGTGCAAGTGTTTATTGAGAAAATCAGACTCCTACCAGTTTCTGCAGCAATCAGAACAATGACTCGTCCGGACAGGCTTCATGATATAATTGGTCTGACTCCCAAATAAAAGACAAACCACTTGCTCGAAAGACAAACCACTTGCCTCTGGTTTGTTTTTCGTAGGTTATTGAATCTAGATTCCTGTATTTCTGTACTTCATAATTCAAAGAGTATTCAATGTTCTAGGATTTCTCTATAGATTTATTCGCTTCATATTACTTTAACTTCGCAATTAGCAAGAATTTCCCCTTGCTTATTTTGTTAGTTGTATTAATGCACCAGTTAGTTCATTAACAGTTTCTGGCGCTTTGTAGACTGAATTTTTCCAAATTCTTCGAAGAGAACTATGCTGATTAGGATAAATAAACGTTTCTTTTCTTTGGCTGATCCTCGAGCATCTATTAAACATCATTCTATTTCCACTGGTGGCCAACTAGTTAGTGCTCTAACCTTTTGTATATCAGAATTGTGGCGGTGGCATGGATGTTTGTTAGTGGTTCGGAATCCACTTTATGCTATTTAGACGGGGACAAACAGTTTAAACTGTTAGCAAAATGACCATAGGGACGAGAACCCAATCAACTTCCTCTGTGTCCCTCCACATACTGAAAATACCACTATCGTTTACAAGTAATTACGTGCCTGCTTCATATCTTACAATTTTCTTTGTCTTTCCGCTGCAATTTTCTAAAAATATTAACACTTCAATTATTCCTCCTATGCATTATAACCCGCAAAGCCAAAAATCGCTTGAAACGAATATTACAGTAAGTCGGCTAATACTATATCAAGGGCAAGCAAATTTCTATGAAGATATAACTAAATCTAAATTATTATGCATATCGAATTCAGCTTTTATTTTGATCAAATGAATCTTTCAGGAATCCATCGGTTACTTTCAAATCATCTTTCCACTCCATAATGAGATTTGCTAATGCAATAAGAACCTTAACATCTGCCATATCTAAATTAAGAATACCAGATGGGATTCCTTCTCCATGTTAACATTTTCTAGATTAGCGAGAAAGAAATGTCCTGCGCAAAATGAAATTTCATCTGATTATACACATCTGTAATCTGGCATGAGCATGGTCGACTAGGCAGTCAGGTAGTTTTCTCTTGAATTACAATTCTCTGGATTTCGCATTTCACTCTTCAGAATAAGCAACTGAGCTTTTTACACAAAACGGTTTCATCAATAGAGATACGACGACGATGCACTCTGATGACGCACGATGATGACGGTTTTACAATAGTCGGGTACTCATCTTATTAACTGATTCTTGTATATCCTTGTTCAATTACCTGAAGAAACTAGATTAGTTTTATTACATAAGCTATGAATGCTTTTTTATTTGGTTGAGGAATTTGAAGCACTTGAAGGTTTTAAGTTCCAGACAATATCATGACTTCAATTATGTATATATTTGTATTTAAAGAAGGCATTTAGTGCTATCGGATACTTTCAAATCATCTTTCCAGACAGTAATGAAATTGTTAATGCAATAAGAATATTAACGTCTGTCATATCTAAATTAAGAATACCACACGAGATTTCTTCGATGTTAACCTTATTTTTCTCGATTAGTGAGAAATAAATGTCTTGTGTATAATCAGATGAATTTTTAGTTTGAACATCTGTAATCTGACCAGAGCATGGTCATACTAGGCAGTCTGATAGTTTTTTCTTTTTGAATTGCAATTCTCTGGCTTTCGCATTTTACTCTTCAAAATACGCAACTGAGCTTTTATGTAAAACTTTTATCAATAACATAAACTGTCTTATTAACTGATTCTTGAACAAGGATATACAATTAGTTTAATTTCTGTGATGTTTCTTTTAATACTTATGAGCTATGCACTTTTCTACTTGGTTCAGAAATTTGACGCTTTTAAGCCTCGGACAATATTTTGATGCATGTTTCGGTATTTAAACGCATCATTTACTGCCTTATTACAAAAGCAAATCACCAAGGAGGTGATTATGCTACGTTACATCAATAAAGCAAATAATTTGAGTGTTAAAGCTCGAGGTGAGGCCAGTTAAACCAACAGTTATTTAATAATTACAAATTTTTTGTTTTTACATATTATCGTTCCCTTATTCTCCTGGGAAATTCTAAATGATAAGCAGCCTCTTTGATTGGAATTGTAACAATTTTTTATTATGTAATTTATTCTAAAGGCTTGATGGCCCGAGTGACAAGCGCTCTGGTGGTCGGTGATACTGTTTTTCGATTTTAATTCCCCCCCCAGTGTCATGGATACTTGTAATGATTTGTAATCCGTTCTAAACTGTAGGCCTCGGTCTAATATAAATGTCTTTTCTTGCATGAAACTGTAGCTGTAAGATAATAAATTTTAGGCCTTGTTAAAGTTGTAAGAAATAAAAGTTGTCAAATCAGTGCAGCGCATGTTGTCAAATGTGAAGTCCATGTACTCCTACGAGCATAGAGAACAGACATAAGTAGCAACACCAATGCGGTGCAGGCGTTTATTAAAATGATGCCCCTTATAGATCTTGCAGCAAATTTCACTCTTAACAGGACAGTTTTCTCGATATATATTGTATTGGTTTAATATTGATATATAATTTGTTTTCTTCAAATCTTATGCATTGCAAGTATGTTATCAAATATAAAATTGTGGATGCCAGTTCCAAATTAGCTCTCTACACTATAGCGGTTATGATTTACAGCTTCGTGAAGGGAATATTCTGTAATAAACTAGTTTTGCACTGCAGGCACTAACCCCTGTAACACTTAGTTACCGATTTTTAAAGCTTAGTAAAATGCAGAGAACAAAGGAAAGAAATTTGGAAGTCGTGCAATTTCTATAGTGATCTAGGTTACAGCAGCTCCATGAGCTTTTAAAGGCACACGCTTTGGAAGAAACTCTGTGGTATTCTTTAGGATATCTTTTTCAATGATTACTTTATTTTCCTCTCCACTTTTGGCTGCTTTATTTCCAACATTTATGGTAGACGAACGGGTTTTTGGATTGGGAATTTTGTTGGAACAATTTTGATAGTTTCAATTCTTTTATTAGCTGTAGCAGTTGGATATTTCGTTTCAGGATTTATAATAGATGGAGGTATGGTTGTTGGTTTAGGCGTCAATTCTATCGTCACCTATGACTTAAGCAATATGCAACCCAGGACAACAATTGGCAACAAAACGAGTAGTTCCTCGATATACTTTAAACTTTGGTCCAACTTCTAAATATTTTTCTGTTCTATTTCATTCCGTTTGTTATTTAATGGTGCAACATTGCCTAGTAAATACTCACTAGTATAATTAATAATTTGAGCTGAATATTGTTGTGATTACATGGCTCTTGAGTTTACTGGAGAAAGCTAAATAATTGATTATTGTTTCTTTTCGTAGATTGACGCTGGATTCATGTTTCTGTATTTGATAATTCAACGGTCACTAAATATTCTCAGATTTCCCTTAAAAGTTGCACGCTTCATGTTAGCAGTTGTATTGATTCGACCACTCAGTTCATTAAGTTTCTGGCGTTGAAATTTCGCTTTGTATACATTCTGAGTGTATTATTTCAAATTCTTTGAAGAGAACTGTTCTGATTAGGATAAATACAGGTTTTGAAATTTTAATTTCTTTGACTGATTGCCGAGCATCTATTGGACATCGTTCAACTACCAGTGTTGTCCTGTTGACTAATTGGCTAGCGCTCTGGTCTTTGTTACCACAAGGTTCGGGTATATAAATATTAACGTTCCCTTCTATTGGAAAGTCATAAATTATAAACAGCTTCTTTGATTAGAATGGTAACAATTTTTATGTAACCTATTTTAAAGGCTTGATGGCCCGAGTGACTAGCGCTTTGGTATTCGGTGCCGTTGATTTCGATTTAGAGTTCCTCCATTGTCATGCATATTTGTAGTGATTTGGAATCTGCTGTAAACTGTAGGTCCCCATCTAATATGAACATTTTCCTACATGAAACTCTATCTATATCCGCTGTAAGAACTGTTACAGCCCAATAAAATTTAGTCCTTGGTAAAGTTGTCAGAATTAAAAGTAGTACAATCAACTGCTGCGCATGTTGTCAAAGATGCGCATCATCGGAGTATAGAGGACAGACATCCTTATTAGCTACACCAATGCTGTTAAGTGTAACTAGTATACACGTTTATTGAGAAAATAATACCCCTTACATTTTATGGCGGATTACAGACTCTCAACAGGACAAGTTTCTCGATATATATTGTATTTCTTTTATATTGAAATAAATTGTATTCTTCAAATCTTATCCATTGCAATTATGTTATCAAATGTAAATTGTGGATAGGAGTTCAAAATTAGCTCTCTACAGAATGGAGAGTCTGATTTGCACAAGCTATCCATTTTCTGAAGGGAATATTCTGTAATAAACTAGTTTTGCTCTGCAGATACTAGCCAATATATGTACTTGGCTTAGTAAAATACAAATAACTTTGACAATGGAAAGAAATGTAGAAGCCGTGCAATTTCTATCGAGATCTCGGTTACAGCCGCTCCATGAGCTTTTAAAGGTACACGATTTGGAAGAAACTCTGTTGTATTCTTTAGGATATCTTTTTCAATGATTACTTTGTATTCATGCCTACTTTTAGCTGCTTTATTTCCACCATTCATGGTAGATGAAAAGCAGATTTTTGTATTGGAACGATTTTGGTAAAGGTCAATTCTTTTAATTAGCAGAAGAAATTTGGGTTTTTTGTTTCAGCATTTATGGGTAGATGGAAGTATTCTTTCTTGTTGAGAGATGGAGGAGTTAATTCTGTCCTTACCTCTGACTGAATCAGTATGCAACCTAAGACAGCTGTTGCCAACAAAACGAGTAGTTCCTCGATATATTTTAACCTTTGGTCTAGCTTCTAAATATTTTTCTGTCCATTTCATTACGGTTTTTTATTTAATGTTGCAGTTTTCCTAAAAAATACTCACTCGTATCGTAATTACCAATAATTTGGGTATGAATCTTATTGAGATTACATGGCTGTTGAGTTTACTGGAAAAGCTAAATACTTGCTGCTTGTGCTTCTTTTTCGTAGATTGACGCTCGATTCATGTTTTCTGTGATAAATCAGCGGGCATTCAATATTCTCTAATTTACGAGTTGCACGCTTGATGTTTCTTCAATTTCTCACTCGGCCTCTCGGTTAACATGAACTATACTTGTATATTTTAGCAGCTGTATTGATGCGACCAATTAGTTCATTAACAGTTTCTTGCAATACAATTTCGCTTTGTATATATAATGAGTGAATTGTAGCCAATTCTTGGTGGAGAACTGTGCTGTTAAGGATAAATACACGGTTTGATTTTTCCTTTTTTATTGTCTAATCACCTAGCATTTATTACATATCGTTCAATCAATGAATCTTGTTATGATTATTCTCCAGTAAGTATTCTCCAGTAAGCTCGAAAGCCAAACCACTTGCCTCTTGTTTCTTTTTCGTAGATTATTGATGTTAGATTCCTGTTTTTCTGTACTTCATAATTCAAAGGTTATTCAGTATTCTCGGGTTTTTCTTAAAATATACAGTGAGCAATTATTTCTAATTGAGAAGTTGAAGAAATATGAAGCGTGTAATTTTAAACAGCTGTATTGATGCGACCAGTTATATCATTAACAGTTTCAGGCAACGTAATTTCACTTTGTATAAATTCTGAGTGATTTTTTTTTTTTCAAATCCTTTGCAGAGAACTGTGCTGATAATGATAAATACACGTTTTGAAATTTTCATTTCTTTGGCTGATCACCTATCATCTATTGGAAATCGTTCAAATTCCACTGTCGGCTTTATGATAATTGGCTAGCGCTCTGACCTTTGATGCCACAGGTTTCAGATTCGAATCGTGGCGGTAGTACGGATGTTTGAGTGGTTCGGAATCCACTTTAAATTGTAGGTACCAGTGTACTTAAAATATACTATAAGCAAAATGACCGTATAGGCGACAAATCAATCAACTTCCACATTGTCCATCCACACACCAAAACATGCCAGTACAGTTCACAATTGAATGAATGTCTGCTTAATGTCTGCCGATTTTTCTTCGACTTTCCAATGACGTTTCCAGAAGAAATATTGAATTTCAATTATTCTTTTTAACACATCAATTTTAACTCTAGGATGCAAAATTGAAATACAATGCAAAATTGAAATTGCTTGAATTATACGTTCCTTAAGGCGGCTGATACTTTATCCAGGCCAAACAAGTTTCTATCAAAGGATATAATTGAAGCTTCATTGCATATTATGCCGGAATCATTGTTATGCAGTATTATTTTGATCAAATGAATCCTTCACGAATTCGTCGACTACTTTCAAACCGGGTTTCATTTTTCGCAGTGATTTTTGTTATTGTATTAAGGACTTTAACGTCAGCCATATCTAAATTAGTAATGCCAGATGCCATTTCTTCAGCGATTCGAACAATATGAAATTTTTCTTCTTATTCGTATTGATGTGACCAGTTACTTCAACATTTTCTGGCAAGGAAATTTAGCTTTGTATAAATTCTGAGTGAACTTTTACAAATTCTTTTGAGAACTGTGCTAATAAGAATAAATACGTTTTCAAATTTTCCATCTTTGTCTGACCTTCGAGCATCTACTGGATATAGTTAAACTTCCACTGTCTGCTTGATGGTCAATTGGATAGTGCTCTGGCCTATGGTGCCATAGACTTTCAGTTCGATTCCTGGCAATGACATGGATATTTGAGTGGTTCGGAATCCACTTTAAACTGTAGGTCCCAGTGTAATTGGCCTGAACTGTAAGCAAAGTGACAGTAGAGGCGACAAACCTAATCAACTTCCCTGTGTCCATCCCATGCACTAAAAGGTGCCACTGTCGTTTATACGCGATTGCATGTCTGGTTCGTTCCTTTCTATTTTTCTTTGACTTTCCACTGAAATTTCCAGAAAATTTTGGTATTTCTACTATTCTTAATAGCAGATCAATTTATACTGTAGGTTGCAAAATTGGAAATTCTGCATTACAACCATCAAAGACAAGATATTCCCGTAAGACGGCTAATACTTTATCAAGGGGTAAGCAAGTTTCTATCAAGATGTAACTATATCTTCATTATTATGCGTATCGGATTCAGCCTTATTTTGATCAAATGAATCTTTGAGAAGCCCATCGGTCACTTTCAAATCATCTTTAATGACATTTTATTAAGGCTATAAGAAACTTAACGTCAGCCATATCTAAATTAAGAATACCAGGTGCGACATCTTGGATGTTAACAGTATTTTTTCAATTACTGAAAGAAATGTCTGGTGTATTATCAGATGAATATTCAGATGATCTAAAGACAATTAAGAAGTTTAGTTTTAGATAATTAATATAATTTCATTTTTATTTAATGAAGTAGATTTCCTAATAAATGCTTACCAGTATCAGAATTGCTAATATTTTGAGCTGAATCTTTTCATAAGCCTTCTCCAGTAACCTCGAAAGCCACACTACTTGCCTCTTGTGTTTCTTCTTTTCGTAGGTTATTGATGATAGATTCCTGTTTTTCTGTACTTCATAATTCAAAGGTTATTCAGTATTCTCGGATTTTTCTTTAGAATTACACGCTTCATATTTCACGCTTCATACGCTTCAACTTCTTCTCAATTAGAAATGATTGCTCACTGTATATTTTAACAGCTGTATTGATGCGACTTGTTATATCATTAACAGTTTCTGGCAATGTAATTTAACTTTGTATAAATTCTGAGTGGTTTTTTTCTAATCCTTTGCAGAGAACTGTGCTGATAATAAGTACACGTTTTGAAATTTTCGTTTCTTTGGCTGATCACCGAGCATCTACTGGAAATCGTTCAACTTCCACTGTCGGCTTTATGGCAATTGGCTAGAGCTCTGACCTATGGTACTACAGGCTTAAAGTTCGAATCTTGGCTGTAGTGGATTCCGAACCACTCGCAAACTGTAAGCAAAATGACCGTGTAGGCGACAAATCCAATCTCCTTCCACGCACTAAAAGATGCCACAATCGTTCACAAGTGAATGAATGTCTGTTTCTTATCTTCCGATTGTTTCTTTGATTTTCCCATGCAGCTTCAAGAAAATATTTACATTTCAACTATTCCTAGTATTTGATGAATTTGAACTCTGGGATCCAAAATTGCAAATTCTGCATTATAACCCTGAAAGCCAAAAATCGCTTGAAACAAATATATTTCCGTAAGACGGCTAATACTCTATAAAGGACAAACAAGTTTGATGTCTATCTATATCTTCACTATTATGCATATCGGATTCAGTCTTTTTGATCAAATAAATCTGTCAAAGTCCATCACTTGCTTTCAAATATTTCCTCTCTCCATAACAAATATCTTATTGCCAGCCATATCTAATTTAAAAATACCAGATACGATTTCTTTGTTAATCGTATGTTCTAGATTAGTAAAAGAAATATCTGGTTTATCATCAAATGAATTTTCCACTTGAAGATTTAATCACACGAATCTGGTCGAATAGGCTGTTTAGTAGGGTTTTCAATTGCAATTCTTTGGCTTTTGCATTTCCCTCTTCAGAATAAGCAACTGATTTTTTTTTTTTATATAAAAAAACTTTTATCAATACCATAACCTGTCTTATTAACTGATTCTTAAACAAGGATACACAAATACTTAATTTTTTGCGTTTCTCTTATTGCATAATCTATTCGTTTTCCCTTTGGTTCAGAAATTTGCCCCATTTGACGCTTTTAAATGTCACACAATATTTTGATGCGTATTTCGTTATTTAAACGCAGCATTTACTGCCTTTTTCGCAAAACAAATCGCCAAGGAGGTTATTATACTACATTACATCCAATAAAGCAAATAGTTAGCGTGTTAAAAGCTCAGTTATGAATAATTGCAGAACTTGTTTTTTTTTTTTTTTTTTTTTGTATTTAAATATTAACGTTCACTTATTCTCTTGGCGATAGCTCTAAACGATAAGAAGCTTCTTTGGTTAGAATTGTAACAATTTTTTATGTAAGCTGTTTTAAAGGCTTGATATTCTATATTGAAGGCATGAAGGAATATTCTCGGATTACTCTAACGAGTTGCATGCTTGATGTTTCTTCAATTTCTTATTCGGCCTCTCGGTTAACAAGAACTGTTGTATATTTCTGCAGTTGTATTGATTGGGCCATTTAGTGCAATTACAGTTTATTTCAATGAAATTTCGCTTTGTGTACATTCCGAATGAATTGTATCCAATTCTTGGTGGAGAACTGTGCTAAAAGGATAAAAACACGTTTTCAAATTTTTCCTTTCTTTGGCTGAGAACAGAGTATCTATTGTACGTCGTTCAACTTCCACCACAGGCCAATTGGCTAGCGCTATGGTCTTTGGTACCACAGGCTTCAGGTTTAAATCCTGGCAGTGGCATAGATGTTTTGTGAGTGCTTCGGAATCCACTTTAAACTATAGGTCCCGGTGTACTTGGACTATACTGTAAGCAAAATGACCAATACAATCAACTTCCCTGTGTCCTTCCACACACTAAAAAAGGTGCTCCTATTGTTCACAAGTGATTGAATGTCTGCCGATTTTTCTTTGACTTTCTACTGCAATTTCCAGAAAATATTGACATTTCAACTACTCTTAATAGCAGATCAATATGAACTTCAGGACTTAAAATTGAAAATTATGCATTATAACCCTCAAAGGCAGAAAAATCGCCGGACTTAAAGATATTTCCGTAAGATGACTAATACTTATATCCCAATGGACACTTCTTGCCCTAGATAAACTGCATGTTCATTATTATGCATATGGGATTAAGTCTTATATTGATCAAATGTATCTTTCAGGTATATATATAATGTATATATTTCTGGCATATCTAAATTAAGAATATCAGATGCGGTTTCTTCTGTGATGTTAACATAATTTTTTCTATTGGGGGAAAAAAAAAGAAATGTCCTGTGTAAAAATCAGATGAAATTTCAGGTTGAACATCTTTAATCGGACACGAGCATTACAATCTCTTGAATTACAATTATCTGGCTTTAGCATTCTCTTCAGAATGCACAACTGAACTTTTATATAAAAAGCTTTTTATCAATAACCAAATAAAAACCCCGTCTTATTATCTGATTCTAGAACTAGGATATACAATTATTTGCATTTCTGTGAGCTTTCTTTTATTATATAAGCTACGCTTTTTTTTCTATTTAGTTCAGAAATTTGCCCGTTTGACTCTTAAGCCCCATACAATATCTTTATGCATATTAAACGCAGTATTTGGTCCCTTATTCACAGAAACAAATCACCAAGGAGTTGATTATACAACATTAAATCCATAAAAGCAAATACCCTTGAGATGAGGCCAGTTACGTCAACGTTTATTTAATAATTACAGAACTCTTTTGTATTTTAATGTTAACGTTCCGTTATTCTCTCCGAGAAAGCCCTAAATGATAAGCAGCTTCTTTATTTAGAATTGTAACAATTTTTATTATGTAATTATTTTAATGGTCTGATGGCCCGAGTGACTAGCGCTCTGGTTTGCGGTGCTATTGGTTTTAGATTTCGAGTGCCCCCACCCAATGTCATGGATCATTGTAGTGATTTGGAATCCGCTGTAGGTTCCGGTCTAATATGAATGTTTGGAGAAGAACGTACTTGGAAAAGAGGACTGATATTTAACTCTGAATATTCTTTGCAAGATAATTGACTTATGCTAAAGATTGGGCTAAATAAGCTTATTTCCCTTAATAACGGCCTTGATCATCTTCTCAACCAATTTTCTACGTCATAATCTGTCATAAACAGTTTTAAAATCCACATAGATATACAAGTGTGGATTGCTTTTTATGAAAACTATCTTTAATACACTGTGAGAAGAGAACTACCGGTACTCTGTCTTCCAGATAAAATTTTAATCTATTAGTTGCCATTCTTTTCAATAATTTACAACTATTTTTTAGGGAAATGTGTCTATAATTGGAAGGACTGTCAATAGCGTTTTGAGCTTCAAAAGGGGAACTATTGCAGCATTTTCCATTTTGAGGGGGGCATAAGGTTTCAAAGTAATATTATAAAAGGTGAGAAGAGCGTCTAGCATTTTTACCCAGCTTCATAAAAAAATTCCCTGGGTAGATCATTGGGTCCAGAGCACTTAGCTATGCGTTAGACCAAAACTGATATGTGGAGCTCGTCAAGAGTAAAGTCACTATTAAAAAGTTCATCATAGTCAAGACATCCAAGTGTCAGCAGACGAGGAAGTCTAGCCCTATTTATACGAGGGAGTCTATCGACGGAATGGGGAAAATTTGGCAAGGGATAAAGCTTTTTCTTTGTTATAAAATGACCTTCCATTTCTAACAGAAGGTTAATTTTTTTTTTTTTTGTTTAATTTTGTTCATTATTTAAAGAGAAAACGATGAGCTCCGGCGTAGTTTCTCCTGAAATCCAAATCTGAAGCGAAATCTTTAAAGCACTTTCTTTTAACTTAGTTTGTCCTACAACGAGGTATAAAAGGAGTTTAGACGAAGAGTTTCATTAGATTTTATGTCTCCCACAAGTTCAGTTGTAAATGGGCATTGTCTGTTTTCTTTAGTTATGTTTAGTGGTCCAGAAAGGTCTATTTTTCACCTTTTTCCATCTAGGAATTGAAGCTCGCACACAAACACGAATAGCCTCGGTTCAAAATTTACTACTTTTATCTGGGTTAGAAAAGTCAAATTTATTCACATAATGTGTATCAGGAGCGTATTTTGCCAATCCGCCTGTATAAGATTCAATCTGCGATAGAGTCCTTGTCAGAAAAAAGAGCACTGGGAATCGAATACGAACTACCTTCAGGAGTTTATGCCCGTATCTACTGCAAGACTTTAGAAGGTCAAGCGTAACCTTTGTTGACAAATTAATGCGAGAAGACAAGATCAAGGTTGGTCCTTTCTCTTTTAAAAGAGAAGTATATCCTTTTGTCTGGTGAAGTTAAAGAGTTAGTCTTTCAAGTCCCGACCAGGTGATTTAATTGTTTGTAACCCCATCTACAAGACTGGGAAATGTTAGTCCAATAATCATTGCATTTACTTCAAGAGCAATTTCCAAGATAGAGGTCTCGGGTACGTTACCAGAAGTGTTACAAACAAAAATAATTCGTTTGCAGTGATCCCTTCCAGACGTTTAACTCAACTGTCTATAATTTGTTGTCATGCATTGAATGGAGGATCTTGAAGGCGAAGGTATTAATAATTTTTATACCTATAACGATGCTAGAGGCGATTTGATAAGGATATTGGCAAAGTATAAAGATTAAAGTTTTTGCGTTTGAAAGTCATGAGAAGCACCAGCCTCGGCAGTAGCAAAAACATCAATCTTCTCTAGCAAAAAGTTTTCAACTCGGAAAATTTTGTACTAGACGAGCCACCCGCATTCCAAGAAAGTACCGAGATAGCTGCAGTGTTCGAACCCTGAAAAATTGTTTTCAAGCCAAAATATAATCTATAATCGGGCTACACTGATGAAAGCCGTCTTCTCATTTAGCCCTACCCAGGAGACGCGTCTAGCTTAATGTTAATCGCGTCGGTAGCATACTTAACGTCCAATGCTCAACATTCACATTAGGAGGTAGTACCAACGACCCTACCCGTAAAAGGAAAACATCTTCTGACCCGAACTGTGTCAGTTGGCAGACGGTCTTGGTCCGCTCCGCCCTCAGGCTGCAGTCCCAATGTTGAAATCCATTTGCAAGCACTTGAATGAAGCTTACCTTGGACTTGCATTATTGTAGGAAAGTACTATTATGGGTGCAATACACGACAAAGATACAAGCTTCACCATAGTAAACCTTAATGTGTATATATCTAAATTTTAAATAAGCTCTATTGGATTAATAAAATATCTACGACAATATTTATACATATTTTGAAAATAACGAATTTTTATAAAATCCAAAAACAAAACTATTATATTCCCCAAATAATTCGGAGCTGCTTTCAAACTTTGTAAATAATCTTATTCTTATTAACTAATAAACTGTCTATGAAGAAACGACTCTTCAATTTCTTGAAAATGGCACTACATCTTGCTGCAAGCTCCTTCTACGTATACATATATGTATTATCAGTGCTTATCCATATATTTATAAGAGTACACTATCTGTGGTTTATATAGGGCAGTATGCTTTCCACATGTATATGCAGGGGTTATCAAAATAATGGAAACATCTGTGAATAAGTGACATTTTTGAATGCGCTTTGTAAGTATTAAAATAAAATAGCTACCAGTTTTTTAAATGGAAATATATATATTCTGCTATTATGTGGTAGCTTTATTGAAGTTTTGCAAGTCTTGGATTTATTTCAAACACGTCAAAAGTTGGACCTTTCAGATTTTCAAAGAGACCAAATTGTCGGAGCCCATCTATCTGGAGCAAGTTTAACCAGAAACATCCCAACTTTTTAGTCACTTCTAGAGGTACGGTGTCTAAAGTCATGGCAGCATGCACACAGCTTGGCAAGACAAGCTCGCAAAAGCAAGAGTGGATGGAAAGAACAGTTCAGTGAAAGAGACCGACGGGTATTGAAGTAGATTGGGATGTTTCAAAAGCGAACAACTACAGCAAAAGGAACCGCACAGCTCAATCAGTATCTCGATTCTCCACTGTCAATCATTGCAGCTAGAAGGCACCTTCATAAACAGGGCATTTACGCCAGAGCAGCAATTACCAAGCCTCTTGTAACAGGTGCTAATACCAAAGGTCGTCTACAATGGTGCCACGCTGACAAATTCTGTTTGATTGATAAGTGGAAGAAAGTAATATGCTCTGACGAATAGTCTTTCACAAATTTTCCTACAACAGGACGGGTGTACACCTAGAGGATACCTGCAGAAGCGTATGATCGTCATTGCCTCCTTCCAACTGTCAAACATGAAGGTGGATCTGTCATGATAGGGGCAGCTGTGTCGTGGCTTTTGCTGTGCTGGACCAATCGTAACCCTGACAGAAAGGATCAATGGGGTGATGTATAGAAAAGTGTTAGCTGAACAGGTCAATTCTGTGTTGCAACTTTGTTTCCTGCAGGAGATGAAATTTTCCAGGATGATAATGCACCCATCCATGAAGCGGGACTTGTCCAATCATGGTTTGATGAACACGAGGAGGGAATTAAACATCTACCTTGGCCCTCACAGTCGCCCGACCTCAATATCATTGAACCGTTATGGTCTATTTTAGAGCATTCAATACGAAATCGACATCCTCCACCGGCATCTCTCCCAGATCTTTCGCAATATCTATCAAAAATGGCAAAATATTCCTCTAAACACTATTAAGCACTTGTATGAATCGATTCCTAGGCGAATCCAAGCTGTATTACAATTCGAAGGCGGTCCTACACCATACTAATAAAGAATTCTTTATAAATCTATTTGGTTTCCATTATTTTGATAAGCCCTTGTACATAGTACGTACTATTTCCTGCTTATACTGCCCTGTATAAGCAGCAAATAGTACGTACGAGTATCCACATGTATATACATACACACATCTGTGGTTTATATACCGATAGGCTGTGTCACTACACATAAGTTTTTGCGAAGAAAAAAAAAAAAAGTCTTTAATGAATGCCTAAATATTTAGACATCAAATGATATTTGAAGTAATCTCTGTAAATTTAAGATCGTCTAAACATAAACCTGCACAACTTTGATAATTATACTGCAACTTTCAAAAACTTCAACTCGTATTATAAGAATTTCCAGAATCTTATAAAATGCTTTTCATTTAAAAGGAAGAATATCAATGACTTGGAAGGAAATAATGATTAGCAAGAAAAATATTGCCGCAGATAAATTACTTCTGGCATCATTTAAGCAAAGGAATCATTTAATATTCTGATATGTCATTAAAATATTGAATTAAAAGTTTTTCCCCATTGATGTTTATAAATTTTTACAACATATTTTAACATCTGCAGTTTAAAATAAAGTCCATTTCTAGTTTCATAAAGATAAATGGAGTTTCCGCGGACCAAAGTCATGGACTTTGATCAATTTAGTTTTTAAATTAATAATACTTTCATTAACTTTCTGAAGAACCGCATTGGTTTTTCTATTTTCTATATGAAATTAAAAATAAACAAAAAAATTGCTTCAAAATAAAGTAACTTTTAATGAATTTTGATATTGTAAATCTAAATTTCAATTATTTGTGCTTCTTGCGTATAAGCTTCACGTATATCAAAAAAATAATTAATGCATTATTTTTTACCATTAACTGCTGAATTCCATTAAGTAAATAAAGATCTGTTTTTGTGCGTGACTTCTTTAAGATACATTTTCAATTAATTTCTCATTTATCAGTTTTTAAAATAATTAAATGTACCGAATACATTATAAGTTAATTTCAGTGTAAAAATGTCTACATCCATAAATATAAAGATACAGAAATAAAATTGGAACGAATAAGGAGTAAATGTGAAATGATACTACTGGCATTTGCTATACACAACTGCAATTGTATATCAAAACACACGAAAACTCACTACAATTGGATAACAAAACCATGACCATTCGTAATACAAAAATTCTAGGGTGCCAGAAGAAGGGAAATCCACCTAAAAGATAATGTTCTCTTTTAAAATTATAAAATGTTATTTAGTATTCTAAAGAGAAAAATTGTTTATTTCAAAAATAACATTACATTTCGGAATGTAGATGAAAATATATCAACACAAATATATAACAATCGTTGCAAACGTTTGTCTGCATCGATTGTTCTCACCTTTAATTCATCTTCCACTAGTTTAATTGGGAAAACTTTCAAACTACATATAATTTTACTGGTTATTCGGATCAAAGGAAAAAATCCAGTTTAAAAGCGGAAGTCATTGCTTATTTTTCCAAAAGACTATATTTTTCGCCCTAAACAACGACATTGTTTTTTTCCCCTAAATGACTACATTGGGTGTTTTTTTTTTCTTAAAACACGATATTAAGTACCAGAATAATACGAGTGAAATTTTATTACCAATAAATGCAACGGCGACTTGTCTTTTACACCTAATGGGAAAGACGGCTTGTCCAATAGAGAAACGAATTAATCATTTCAGTTCTTAAACCGAACCACTTATCTACCCTGAATTTTTTTCTTTCTAATGCAG
Source organism: Caerostris extrusa (assembly GCA_021605095.1). Classification (NCBI taxonomy): domain Eukaryota; kingdom Metazoa; phylum Arthropoda; class Arachnida; order Araneae; family Araneidae; genus Caerostris; species Caerostris extrusa. The sequence goes on from BPLR01005963.1 coordinate 52,851, forward strand.
TTGGCAAACATTTAGACAGCTTGGTCTTGGATGCCTTAAGGTAAGCGCTGCACAGACGTTACTCACTTCGCATTACCCAGGGGGCGCGTGTAACTTGAAGATAAGCAACGGACGCGGTGTAACACTGCCCCCGCAACGCTCTACGATCATATTAGACCGAGACCTACTGTTTAAAGTGGATTCCGAACCACTACAAACATCCATGGCACTGCCGGGACTAGAACCCGAAACCTGTGGTACCGAGCGCCAGAGCGATAGCCACTCGGCCATTCAGGCCCCATCTACCCTAAAGTATTGGTCCAAGTATTTTTTACTGAGTATAAAATAGCTTAATTGAACTTTATATGAACATATTTCAATCTTAACACCAGAATTTCCATGTTGATAGGTCTTTGAGGTTCAGAAAGTAATTCTGAAACCAATCAATTGAAAGCTAAATTTTTTGTTGAGTATTGGATTTTTCGATCCAAACTGCAGGGATACACTGTGGAGTCAATATTGAATGCCAATCTTTTAGACATGTTGTTTAACGCTGAATTTACTATGCATCTCACTCTGTATTGGCGCTCTGGTCTTTGGTAACACAGGCTTCAGGCTCAAATCCTGGTTGTGGTATGGACATTTGTCAGTGGTTCGGAATCTATATTAAACTGTAGGTCCTGGCCTAATTAGCCCACAAAATGACAGTAGAGCGACAAATCAAACTACTTTTGTATTGGCATATAGCTTAATGTGACAGACATTAGAAGTGACCAAAATTGATTGGATTTGAGAAGTATAATTCTTTTCTTGCTTTTGCTGCTTAGATCATTTTTAATTCCAAAACTTATTTATTTTAAATCCAAAGTATTAAGTAATAAAGTAAGTTTTTTTTTTTTTTTTTTTTTTTTTTTTTTGCACTATTCCAAATCTTTACTTCTACGATGACCCAAATTCCACACATTCCAGCAGCTTAGCGTTGGCCTTTTTTCCCGAAATTCTTATTAGTAAAACCAACACCATCCGAATTACGAATGATTTATTTAGAGTTAACCATTTCTTCTCTCAGGAATCAGAAATTCGGAATTCTTGGGGCCTAAGATAAATAGCCCGAGAAATTCCAACTTCGGATTACTTCTTCAAATTTTCTTTCCTCCGGTTCCAATAATGTGGCGGGCATCCAAATGTTCGTAAATGAGAAAAAGCCTCGGTTTTTCTGCCCGTAAAATCTTTCTTTGAATGTCCGTTTATATTTCCTCCTTGACAGGCTTTGTTTTTACGGGAATTTTTAATAAAAACACTGAGCTCAAGAAATCGTTAAGAAGAACTGTTTAACTTGGCTTATCGTTCGAGTATATTTAGGTGGATTTTAACTCTTGGTTTAACTAGTCTTAAATAATTCATTTATTATAAATTTAATTAATTTAATCTTCACACAATGACAGTTTTTATTTAAAATTTTATATATATTTCATATTCGTGATGTTTGCTACAGATGCTTAGAAAGGAGACGATTAGCAATTTGTTTGCTACAGATGTTTAGAAAGGAGACGATTAGCAATTTGTTTGCTACAGATGCTTAGAAAGAAGACGATTAGCAATTTGTTTGCTACAGATGCTTAGAAAGGAGACGATTAGCAATTTATCTACAGATGCTTAGAAAGGAGACGATGCTTCACAATGCTTTTAAATCGGATGATTACACAGATGCATTACAGATGCTTTTAAATCGGATGATTAGCAACGTGTTTCACAGATGCTTTTAAATCGGATGATTAGCAACGTGTTTCACAGATGCTTTTAAATCGGATGATTAGCAACGTGTTTATCAGATGCTTTTAAATCGGATGATTAGCAACGTGTTTCACAGACGCTTTTAAATCGGATGATTAGCAACGTGTTTCACAGATGCTTTTAAATCGGATGATTAGCAACGTGTTTTATAAATTTTTAAATCGGATGATTAGCACGTGTTTCACAGACGCTTTTAAATCGGATGATTAGCAACGTGTTTCACAGACGCTTTTAAATCGGATGATTAGCAACGTGTTTCACAGATGCTTTTAAATCGGATGATTAGCAACGTGTTTTATAAATTCTTTTAAATCGGATGATTAGCACGTGTTTCACAGATGCTTTTAAATCGGATGATTAGCAACGTGTTTATCAGAGGCTTTTAAATCGGATGATTAGCAACGTGTTTATCAGATGCTTTTTAAATCGGATGATTAGCAACGTGTTTCACAGATGCTTTTAAATCGGATGATTAGCAACGTGTTTTACAAATTCTTTTAAATCGGATGATTAGCACGTGTTTCACAGATGCTTTTAAATCGGATGATTAGCAACGTGTTTATCAGATGCTTTTAAATCGGATGATTAGCAACGTGTTTCATAGACGCTTTTAAATCGGATGATTAGCAACGTGTTTCACAGATGCTTTTAAATCGGATGATTAGCATCGTGTTTCACAGATGCTTTAAATCGGATGATTAGCACGTGTGTTTCACAGACGCTTTTAAATCGGATGATTAGCAACGTGTTTCACAGACGCTTTTAAATCGGATGATTAGCATCGTGTTTCACAGATGCTTTTAAATCGGATGATTAGCAACGTGTTTTTACAAATTCTTTTAAATCGGATGATTAGCACGTGTTTCACAGATGCTTTTAAATCGGATGATTAGCAACGTGTTTCACAGATGCTTTTAAATCGGATGATTAGCAACGTGTTTCACAGATGCTTTTAAATCGGATGATTAGCAACGTGTTTCACAGATGCTTTTAAATCGGATGATTAGCAACGTGTTTCACAGATGCTTTTAAATCGGATGATTAGCAACGTGTTTTACAAATTCTTTTAAATCGGATGATTAGCACGTGTTTCACAGATGCTTTTAAATCGGATGATTAGCAACGTGTTTATCAGATGCTTTTAAATCGGATGATTAGCAACGTGTTTCACAGATGCTTTTAAATCGGATGATTAGCAACGTGTTTCACAGATGCTTTTAAATCGGATGATTAGCATCGTGTTTCACAGGCGCTTTTAAATCGGACGATTAGCATCGTGTTTCACAGGCGCTTTTAAATCGGACGATTAGCATCGTGTTTCACAGGCGCTTTTAAATCGGACGATTAGCATCGTGTTTCACAGATGCTTTTAAATCGGATGATTAGCAACGTGTTTCACAGACGCTTTTAAATCGGATGATTAGCAACGTGTTTCACAGATGCTTTTAAATCGGATGATTAGCAACGTGTTTCACAGACGCTTTTAAATCGGATGATTAGCAACGTGTTTCACAGATGCTTTTAAATCGGATGATTAGCATCGTGCTTCACAGATGCTTTTAAATCGGATGATTAGCAACGTGTTTATCAGATGCTTTTAAATCGGATGATTAGCATCGTGTTTCACAGGCGCTTTTAAATCGGACGATTAGCATCGTGTTTCACAGACGCTTTTAAATCGGACGATTAGCAATTTGTTTAATTTATGCTTTATTTTGCTTTCCATTTGTTGCACAGGGGTTTTTAAATCAAATATTTAATTTGTTTCACAGACGTTTTCTATTTGTTACACAAATGTTTAAAGATTGTTTGTTTCATAAATTCTTTTAAATCAGATACAGATTGCTACTCATCCCATTATTCAGATGAATAGCATCATAATCTCATAATCATAAAATTATCTTAAAAAACAAATCTTAAAATTAGAGGATTAGCAATTTGTTACACATATGGTTTTAAATAGAATGAATAGCGATTTGCCTCACATATGGTTTTAAATAGGATGATTAGCAATTTGACTCACATATGATTTTAAATAGGATAATTAGCAATTTGTAACATATATGGTTTTAAATCGGTTTATTAGCAATTTATCTCGCATATGGTTTTAAATAGACTGATTAGCAAGTTTCATCCAAGCTTTCTAGTTATTACGCAGATATTTTTATACTAAATGATTAAATATTTATTTCACAATTGTTTCAAAATTTAAAAAAATTCACATTGTTATTTTGTTACAGAAAAACTGATTATAGTAAGGTTTTTAAATTTTGGATTTGTTTTTATGTGAATGAATTATTTTTGATCTTCAATTTTCAGAATAACACTTCATCATTTATCACAAATAATTTCATTGTGTTATTTCTCTTTTCAAATATAAATACCCTCATAGACCGATTATGCTAATAAAAACTTCCCTTTTACATCGGTTGACATTCCAAGGAATCCCCAACCTCATTTCTTTTTCCCTACTTATTAGGTTCATTTTCTCAAAAATTAATCCTACTCCATTCTAAATCCCTCGCGTTATTTTTATGAAGAACTGCACTTTTATCTTTTCATAATGCCAATCTGTTATAATGTGGCTTTTATCTTTTATTTCCATTAAATCCTCTGCCTTTTCAGTTATGTTCTTTTTATTTGATATTTTTTAATATCTCAGTCAAACTGATAAAATTTACAGCGCTTTTGTTAAAATAAATGTTTGTTTTCCAAAATATCAATACCAAAGCTTTTAAACTAATAAATTTGCGTTCATGATTGTTTACTTTATAATATTTCTTAAAGAATTTTCATGTTTGTTGAGTGTTTCTTTTAAATGAATTAAAGAATAAAATAAGCTCAATAATGTGTTTGGTTACACTGAGGAGGGGAATAACTTCTCAATACAAAGAAGAAATGTATAGAGGAATGAAATCTAAATGCAAAATTTGCTTAGGTAACATATATTTCTTTAAAAATATTTTACTTAATTCTGGCAATTTTGATGTTGAAGAAACACAGCATCAGTGCATAAATTATCCTTTTTGAATGATTACAATCTGATAAAATGCTAGATTACGGAAAATAACGGTAATATTTACTTTAAAAATTTGTTTGCATCTTACAAAAAATGTATTGAAATAATTTTTTTAAAAGTCGTTGGATAAAAAGTCGTCCTTTAATAAAATGATTCTACCGTATTCTATGTATTCATGATTCTACCGAGAAAATCATAGATTTGATATATCCCCACAACCAAAATACCATGTGAGGATATGATGCTAGTTTTGATATGTATTGATGTACCAAGTCTTTTGGTCGATCTTAGTGAAGTCTTCAGCTTGACTATGTTAATAGGAAAGAAATGAATAAATCTATACACAACTATGCATCAAATGCATTAGAAAAGTGATACTCTAATTCAAAATTATAGTCTGAGTCAACAATCTTGACTTTTTTGTTTGTTCCATAAATCACTTTCTTTAGTAAGATGAAAGACTTGGATCTCTCCTTAAATTACTATTTTAAGCATAAAATCAAATCAAACTAAATCCATTAAGCTAAAAGCATATTGGTAATGAATGTGTATTTTCTCTTTATATTTAAAAATTAATTTTGTTTTTCATTATTTAAGTTCATGTTAAAAACTGAATGAACTTTCTTGATAACTTAATATTTAATAATAATAATAATAAACATTTTAAAATACAAGAGGGTTTAACATTTACTGAGACTTCCCAACGTAATTACTGTTGTGTTCTCAAATTAAATTGCCATTTGGTAAAAAAAAGTATTAGTACTTACAGATGCAATCAAGAATAGTAAGATAAATGTAGTCGTAAATGAAGAATGGAATATTCCAAATTCTACAAGAAACGTTATCACATTCAATAGCCAAAAGACTTTATGAAAGTTTGAAAATTTTCGGTTTTCACTATTTAAGTGCATGGTAAAAACAGAATGCACTTTCTAACCCAATATTTAATAATAATAATAATAAAATACGTTTTAAAATACAAGAGGGTTACATTTTATTAAGCACTTCCCATTTTTTTTTCTAATGCAGCTGGCAAACACTTAGACAACTTGGTCTTGGATGCCTTAAGGCCAGCGCTGCACAGACGTACTCACTTTGCATTACCCAGGGGCGCGTGTAACTTGAAGATAAGCCACGGACGCGGAGTAACAATGCCCCCGCAACGCTCTACGATCCTATTAGGACCGGGACCTACGGTTTTAACTGGATTCCGAACCACTACAAACATCCATGGCACCGCCGGGACTCGAACCCGAAACCTGTGGTACCGTGCGCCAGAGCGCTAGCCACTCGGCCATTCAGGCTCGCACTTCCCATTGTAATTACGGTTATTCTCTCAGATTAAATTGTCATGTGGTAAAATGGTAATTACAGATACAACCAACAATATTTTAAATTTAATCCGCACATTCATATGAAATGTAATAATTTTATTGCTAGTCTTTAATTACTTTATTGCTTGTTTTTTTTATCGAAGTTCCTTCCAATTATTGCTTCGTAAAAATTGCTTAGTAATTGCAGAGTTTAATAAAAATTTATTTTCTTTGTAATTATTGAATATAACACACTAGCTACTGGCAATTAGGGCCACATTTATTGTTAGCATTGCCAGATTTTCCATCAATATATCGATTATTATGAGATATATGGGATGCATGTGGAATAGGAATTTATTCTGAAATATAAGCACAATTATTAACAACATCGCCAGAGACCACTGTATAGACAATACGGGATCTATAAAATAGATGCGGGATATATTGATAACATGAGAGGTACTCGTGAAGAAAGTCACATTTATTGCCAATATCAACAAACTTTCCGCTAATACATGGATTAATATGGGATGTAAGGAATGGATATTGTTATATATGTATAACAGATGAGAATATTGAAAATATAGCCACATTTATAATCAGTATTTGTAGACTTGCCAGCAATGTATGGATGTAGTCGCAATCAAAATTTCCAAAACACATTAAAGCCATATGTCACGACTCGCAATTCATTCCTACTAGAAATCTATGACCCAAAAACAAAAAATTCCTAGGTCCCCCAAAAACTTTGAGCGTTCTTTAAAGGACGTTCCAAAACCACGCTTTTTCGAGACTTCAAAGTTCCTCGAACTGCGTTAGAGGAAGGGGGGACAAAATAATTTGTTTACCTCAAACAATGGCCCAGTTTCGGCCCATTAAGCCACCGATAATTTAATGATCATATAAAAGAGTTGCCAAATGAATGGTTATGGAATTCGCAGAGAAAAGTTCTTCTCGAATTTTCCCAAGTAGTAATGCTAATGACTCTGATTCATTCGCAGTCGCGTTACTTGGGAGTCAATTTATTCTACCGTTTTCCCTAAACCTTCCTCTCTGCTGAAAGGGCGCTATCGACACAGCCCCGGGCACTGATTGTGGTGTTTTTCTATTTCCCTGGAGACGGAGTTTAGATGTATTGGTGCTGGATCATTTGCTTGCCCCAGAAATAGTCTGCGAGGTTTTAACGATTCTTCACATTTTGGTTAGAGACAGTTAATGCATGAAATTACGCAAAGCTATGAATCTGAATTTGAATTTAAATAATTATTGGAATGTAGTTTAAAGTATTGGAATTACATTGACCATAAGTATTATTATTAGTTTCCAAAAATGCAAATTTTTGTGGGGTAGTTATTTTATAAAAACTTTTGCATGCATAAATAATGAATATGATCTAGATAGAGAGGTTTAAGTCTAATCTGGTATTTAAGAGGTTATCTTATGGTTGACATAATGACATGTTGTAGTTTAATTATATGCGTATTAAAGAGAGTTAAAAAAAAATTTGTTTTTCGAAGTATATTTCTTTTAAAAAGTTTAGCTTTACAAAATGTTTTTTTTTTTTTTTTTTAAACTTACTCTAAATTAAATAGAAAACAAAATTTGGATTTCACTTATAGAAGAAATTCAAGTGTATTTGCATGGAAATATTTGGTTTCATATGACATTATTAAATTAATATTAACAAATTATACATATGACATTCTTTACTTCTATATAAACAAAATTCCTTTGAGAAAAAAAATATCATGTGCAGTTTTGTTTTGTAGTTTTGTTGGTTTTTCTGAAACGAAAAAAACAATAATATATATATATATATATATATATACACTCATGTCCATAAATTAAGGATAATGAAGTTTAGGCAAAGAAAGAGACAGAAGCAAAACAAATTTGACTTATTGATAAAGTCTATTTATTAAACAAAGGTAAAGATCAAAAGGATGCTGTATGTTTGACATAATTAATAAAAATTGCGATTTTTTACTCCCTGGAGCAAATTTCAAAAAGAACCTATTTACAAAAAACAGTATAACATGGTTAGTATGATGGTTAATATGGAGTATGTCTCCCGGACGATGCAATTCAGGCCTTACAACGCCTAGGCATGCTGAGTATCAAATTATCAATCTGATCTTGGGGAATATTACACCACTCATCAAGCAATGCCCTCCGAAGTTCAGGTTGACAGGTGGGAGGGGGTGGCGAGCTGCAATTCGTCGGCCAAGCATATCCCACACATGCTCTATTGGATTCTAGTCCGGTTAGTATGCTGGCCAATCCATACGGGTGATATCCTCCAATTGAAGGCATTCGTCTACAATGTTTGCACGGTGAGGACGGGCGTTGTCATCCATAAACAGAAATTCAGCACCCATGGCGCCCCGAAACAAACGTACATGTTGTTCCAGAATGACATCCCGATAGATGTGGCTTGTCATTGCGACACTCTGAACATGCAGGTCAGTTCTGGAACCAAGAATAATTCCTCCCCAAACGAGTTATCCTGCACCACCGTAACGGTGTCGTTCAATGGTGTTCTCTTGGTGGTAACGGGTAGCTGACGCTCTCCATATGAAAGTCCGGCGAGAATCAGACTGCAAACTAAACCTGGACTCGTCGGAAAACATCACACAAGACCACTGTTGCGGTGTCCGCAATGCATGCTCTCTACTCCAGGTGAATCGCAGGCGACAGTGAGTTGCGGTAAGTGGAACACATCTGACAGGCCTACGAGCATATAGACCAATGTGCCTAAGCGTCTGTATACGGTCTGCCTTGAAACTGTCGTTCCGGTAGCTGAGGAGATCTGACGAGACAGGTCTGATGCTGTGCTCCGTCTGTTTCTTTTGGCAGTAACTGCTAAATACCGGTCCTCATTCAGCGTTGTAATTCGGGGCGACCTGCGCTGTAACATCTACTCACATTACCATCATCTTGGAATCGTTGCCAAAGCCTGGAGATGACACTCTGGGCGATTCCAAGTTCCTTGGATACTTCCAGCTGGGTACGTCCAGTCGTCCGATAATTCTATCACGTAAAAAATCATCCAAATGCTTCATTTGTGCCATAACTATGGTTATTGCACTGAAAGCCTTTTAAAGCGCTTGTGAACAATTTTACTTCTTTGTCACCATTCCTTATATATACTCGTCATTGTGGAGTACTATTCGCGCCATCTGGTGGTTTCTGTAATTCGCATATTCTTCTTCAAGATGTGAGTGATAATTCTACAGGTGAAATTTTTATTTTAGAGTTCAATTTATGTGTGATTCTGAATTATCCTTAATTTATGGACATGAGTGTATATATATAGATATATAAATATAAATAACAAAATAGAAATAGCAATATTTTTACTTTATATATATATATATAACTGATTAAAATATTTTATATTTTTCTCACATTCATTAAATTGCAAATATATTAAAATAAAATGTTTAGATCTAATTTATTGAATAAGTTTTTAATAGACGAAACATAATGTTTATAATTTAATCAATTTAAATTAAAACCTTATTTAAATTGTCAGAATCACCATAAAGAATTTAAATTCTAGTTTAATACATTAATGCAGATTCGGTTTGAAAACTAGATTCTTGTAACCGCCCATTTCCCGAACAAAGCGTCGCTGCACCGCCGAATGCTTGAATCCCTAATAAGTCGAGCAGCCCGACGCATTAGCAAATTTGCAATGCATTTCCTCTCCCACCCAACCGTCATAACCGTGACTGACCGATAGGGGTCCATTTTGGGGATTTTCAATCAGATTCATCCGCTTAATGGACCTGTTTATCTGAGCTACAACCCCATTGTGGGCTTCCTGTATGCACAGATTTGGAAGTCGGTTTGTTGCAAAGTTGGCCGAATGCTCTCGACAATTAACGCTAGAGAAACATTTTAATTTCGGACTTCTACCTGGAGGGGCGGAGTTAATGGAATGCAGATTTGGTGGATGAATTTATTATGAAAGGTGTATTAAAGTACAGAATCCGTTAATATTACCCGTGCAATTCATTTTGTTACTTCATTTCAATTCGAGGAATTTAGAAGTTTTATCTTTCTATCCATATTTGTCCAACTTATTCTGAGAAAGACATCGAAGAAAAAGAAGAATCTTTTATAGGTGATATATATAAAGAACTATTATCTATTCATTTTCTTTTCATTTGCGGAAACAACTCGAATGCAGCGTGTATTGCAATACACGCTGTAATCCAATATGGACTGTATCCAGTACGGCATCTGTCTTAAGCAATGTATTCAGGAATGATGTTTGATTTTGTTTGTCACTCTATTCTAATATTAATAGTAGGATTAATTGGTGGGAGTTTATTCGAGTTTTATCTCATGCAACATGCAAATTCGTAGTAATTATTCTAATAGTCCGTCTGAAGTATATGCTCTCTTCTCCATCCATTAGAAAGGGTGTTTGCTATACGATAGTGGAACTGGTGGAAAGCCGTTGTTCTACAACAACAAGAAAAAATTTGTGATAACACTACGTGATGCTTAGCCTTTTTCGGTCGATCGATAAATCACATGAAGTTGATCATTTGTTTTTATCATGGGAAAATCATTTCAAAATTTCAACGTTGGTTCTTGGCGCACACACAATTTGACATCAACATCCAGCACGGCTTGTATTGGATTATTTCGCACCCTCCATTGATTTAGCAATCGTCCAAATGGTGATAATTAACTCTTTAAAAGATTTCCATTCATTTCATTTGTAAGATTGGTTTCATATCGACAATACCATACTTTCCTGGGGGGAATAGGAATAGAATGGAAAGAGACCAATGTTAACTGGTCATTCTTTCAAAACATGGAGGACATTCGGCGGAATAAGTTTTCGTATATATATATATATATATATCAAACAGATTTAGATTGAGATTAGAGTGTGACGTATCGGCCTATACTAGACTTGTAACGGGTTCAAGAAGAGGGCCACTTTCAGGTCGTGGGAACACTAATTTTTTTAATTACAAGTATTATATACATATATACAGAACTTTATTTAAATAAAAATTACAGATCATTTGATTCCCAAGTGCATTTCACTCAAAGACGGAAATGTTCAGAGTTCTGAGTCTACGATGAATCTAATGTACTGGTCGGTGTCTTACCTTAATTATCACACGGCGTTAGGCACGAAATTCCAGGGGCTCACTTTGTAATCAGGCGGAAATACGGTATATTCAGTCACTTGAAAGAAAAATAAAAAAACAAGATTTCTAGTAGTCGTAGAACTTTCTCTTCTACACCAAAAATCTCCTTTTAAGACAATTCGTCAAGAAATGTGGACAATTAGCTTCATTCACTTCTAATTATAGTAGACATTTCTCACCCATCACGATGTTTCGACCTGTGAAGTTCGCACAGACATTAGCTAATTGCCTGAGTCTCATTATACATGATATCGAATATCTGCTATCAGATTTGAGTGACAGGTTGTTCTCATGAGTACAAAACCTTAATTGCATGTAATATATTTACCCACAATACTGTTTGTCTGCTGTCAAATGAGAGTGATGCGTTTTTATGTATTTGTCAAAGAATATGCATTATTGTCTCCGAGGAATCAAATGCCAAAACTATTCCCATGAGAAAAAAATTCTACAACTGTATTGATGTTCTTGTTCAATATATTCAAATTTCTTGTAAACAAGAATTTGCATTATATAGTGTCACGTTAAATAAAGGTTTGCCTTGATTGGATCTCAAGCATAAATGATAATTTAAGTGAACGTTCGAATCGTTCTCTAATATAACGTAATGAATCGTTCTAGTAAACATTCCTCCTTGCGAATTATACTCTGCATCAGAGAATAGTTTGCAAACACATGCCAATCAAAATTACTTTTAAACCTTCTGTTGTTTATATTACAGCACGTCTAAGTAATCTTATTGAGACACCAAGTTTATTATACTAGATAAGCCTAGATGACTCAACCACATTATTGTCGTCCACCATCATTATTTCCAAATCATTTTTATTGATATTACTTCTCACCATTGATGAGATTTTATTTGATAAATCATATTTCAAACATTCGGTGGTGAGATCCTAACAAAATGCTCATGATTGTAAAAATTTAATCAGCGTGGACATTCATGGGTGAATGTCAAATTGAAAGTTAGGTAATCCGCAGTATGCAAATGCGGGCTGTCATATAAATAAGTCGGGCGATGTAATTGAATTGAGCGAAAGAGAATTATGGAGGAGAAATTCACCTACACTACAACTGTCAGTGTCACTCGGGAAAAGTTCCATTTGAAGGCATCGAAAAAGCTTGGTGTAGAGTCGAGGTGGATGGGAGAAATTGGCTTCCTTTGGGTTTTATTGAGATGCTCAAGAAAAACTCTCAAAGAATTCGGCAAAAATAAACGCTAATTTTTGAATAAATAAATAATAATAATAATAATGACACAAAGAAAGAAAGAAGGAAAACGAAAAATTAATTTATATAAAAAATAACAATAAATGATATAACAAAATAAAAAATAAATGAATGATAGAAAATAAAATAATAAAGGATATTAAAATAATTGTTAATAAAATATTAAAACAATTATTAATAAAATATTAAAATAAAATAATAATAATAATTAATTAATAATAGAGGATAAATTTCAATGATAAAATAAAAAGATAATTTTAAAAAACAGAAAAATAAATAATTTAAGATAGAAACGAAAATAACAATAAAAATATTTATGATAATTACATTTATATTACGAGTGAAAATTAAGAAAATAAAAGATAAATAATAAATAAATAAAATAATAAAGAACTAAAATTAAATATAAATAAATAAAATAATAAAAGAACTAAAATTAAATATAAATAAATAAAATAATAATAAAAATAAAAATAAAATTATTTATGTTTGAAATGCAATGCTGGCAATTATTCATTTTAAATATTTTTTATTTTAAGTAATTAATATTTTTCTTTTAATTTTAAATATCATGTTAATGCGCGTTAATTAATTCGTTCTGCACCAATGTTTCCATACATAAGAGTAAATTTAATTAATTAATTTTTTGCTTGTAACTCTTTCAAAAGCATTGCTGTTTTATTTTTGATGTAACGTCTATAATTATGATGTAACGTTTATTATTTTTGATGTAACGTCTTGGCCTATATTAGACGATTGTTAATTTTAACTTGCAAAAAAATGGTAAATCTCTAAATATTATTACAATTTTCTTGGCAAATAAAACATAATTGTAGAAGATTTTCTCCTTAAAATGTAAGTAACTTCGTAGGTTTGGTTTGTCGTTCTACGGTTATTTTGTTCACTCTTTAGACTAATTAGACAAAGATCTACTGTTTAATGTGATGATTTAGAGGATTCCAAACCACTAAAAAACATCACTGCCGCAGCCACTATTCGAACTTGAAGTCTGTGGACCAACGGCCAGTGCGATAGCCATTGGGCTATAAAGCCACTTTAACTTCTTAGAATGACCCAACCAAGCAATCCAAAGTTGTTCCTCTGTATAAATGCAAACCAAACAATCTGACAGATATTCCATGCCCATAAGAAAAAAAGTTTTCTCTTCTTAGCTGACATACATTTAAAATGCTCTCTATTCCTTGAGAAGAAAGCATTTAAAACTTGTAAACTAAAAAACCACTCGCCACTGAAAAATCGCCTATGAAATCATTTTAACTTCTCAAGTTGCCATTATTTTTTTCATTCTTGAACCTTAATTGTTTTATAAATTTCAAAGATAAAAAGTTGTTTGAAAGAAAACAAAAGGAAAATTAAAAAGGAATATCGAAAGGAAAAATGGAAGAGGTTAAATATAGAAAAACTGGAAATATATAAATTTAAAAAAAAAAAACATTACATATTAAATGAAACAAACAAACAAACAAAAAAGACCCATGCAAATATTTCCATTTTATTCAACAATTACGCCAGTTTCGCTTTCGATTCTTAAACGGGTTCTCTGTTTCTTGCCTTCGGATACGGTCACGAAAAAACTGAAAAGTTCGAAATAATATTTAAAAAAATAAAAAGGCTTAACAAAAGAAAAAAAATCGCCAAATAAATAAGAACTTTCTTCTTCTTTATTACGGAAAAGTGGAATTTCTCATTTGTCTGAGATGTATCGTGTAACTCTGAACTTCATATTTCTCAATCTCGTTCTTTTTTAAGGGAGAGGGGAAGAGAAGGGGTGAAAGTCTCACCAATTTGCATAGGCAGCCAATCGTAGCAGTCGCTAGATGAGGAAGTGAAGTGATCGATTCCCGGCAAAGAAAGCCTTGCCCATGGATACATGCAGATGAGAATGAGAATTTATGAGCTACGCAAATTTTCAGAGGGGGTAACATCGAACACAAAAGCCCAACTAATAAAATATGAGTAGCTCGCGAACATCACGATAAAAAACGAAATAAAAAGAAAAAAAGTCATATCTGTTCATTTTACCGTGCAACACTTAGTTTTTTTTAGCGATGGCGCAAATGTGTTTGAAATTCATGGCTCCGTTTCGTCATGCCATTCATTTACCGACTCTTGACTTGAAGTTGTTTATAGATATAAATATTTATAATTTTTATTTCTTTCAATTTGCGAAATGAAATATAAAACGATCCATTCCGAGAAATGTTTGATGAGTATTCGAATGTCGTGTACAAGGGAAGCAAATGGTTTTTTCATTATTTAATCCATGATAATTTCCGAATCGATAATTCAATTGCTGTTCATGCATCTCTGAATATTTCTGCTGCATTACTCGAGATATATGACTGGTTTTTGAAAACCATTTTTTGTAGTTGATTTCAAATAGAAAATCATGGTTTAAAATTATTATCACACAGAAGTTGCTTTTAATTTTTTTTTTTTCTACACGTTTAACCCCTACCATCCGTATCTAAGGCCATACAGATGACTGGTGGAAATGGTTTCTTGTTTTGCCCCCATACAACACGCAAGTGCGGCGCAGTTGCTCTTAAAATTTCTTATTGGGTGTGTCGTCACCATTATTGTTCTGACTGGGCTCTGTGACGCTCTATGGTCATATGAGACCTTGTCCTACCTCTTAAAGTCGATTCCGAACCACAACAAACATATATGGCACGGCCGGGATTCGAACCCGAAACCTGTGGTTCCAAACGCCCACAACGCTTGACACTCGACCATTCAGGCTGGTTGTCGAACAACTATTCAAAATCCGTGCCACTGCCAGGATTCAAACTTGAAACCTGTCGCGCCAAATGCCAGAGCGCTAGCCAATTGGCCGTCAGGGAGCAGGTACTCCCAAAATTCCTTCCGGAAATAACTATCCTCCCTTCAATCGATGTCGGCGAGTTGTTGTTGGTATATATGCGGTTTAGTAATGTTCTGTCTTCTTCTTTTTTATCTGGTAAGGGACTAACTACACAGTGGGTGCAGGTGTAGTGGGACGAAAAAGAGAAAGATACTGCTTTCAGAAATGAGGAGACTCGATAGTGATTAAGGCGTGTGTAAAACCGTTTCGTATCGACAGTCAACTTTCCTGATGTGAATAGTGCAATACGAAAAAGAAAATATGGTGGACAGTTACCCCTTAAAGTTCACCTTCGAAGAGAACTCTCAGGGTTAACTGTCTGAGGAAGGATTCTTCTCTGCTCGTCACTCGTTGGCGAGTTATTTGAAAATACATATGTGGAACAAGTGGCCCACAAAAAAAGCACAATTGGCTAGCACTCTGGTCTTTGGTACCACAATTTTCAGATTCGAATCCTTTCGGTATCATGGATGTTTGTGAGTGTTCTGAATCCATGTTAAACTGTAGGCCTAATGTTAATGAGCCTAATGATGCATAAAATGACGGTAGAATGCCAAACCATACCAAACAAAAAGCAATAAGCAGAATATTTTATAGTATATTGAAATGAATGAGGCCTCAAGTGGACATGATATAATCATCTTTATTGCATCACGTAACAAATCATTCTAAGATATCCCTAAACAAGTAAATCAAAAGATACATCATCTCAATCAATAATTTCAAATATCTTTCCGAATACCTCCTTCTGCATTTCAATTGGCCAAGAAACCAAAGCCGCGTCGTCGATGGTTGAAATTGGATTAGCGGGATGGAATTCCCGCAGTCTTCCCACAAAAATCGCACTTCAATAGAAGCCCCGACAGAAGAGTGCATTGACATGAAGGCGCCGCCTTGCCATCGGGGGCTCCCAGAATGGGATCAAAGGATGGGCGCCCACTCGTGTAGGTCTAATTAAGTGGAATTCTTCCGCTCCTGCTTGCCGAATTCCTTTCAAATGAGTGAAAGGAATTCCACAACCACTAAACATATTTACTTCTTGAGGGAGTTCTGGACAAAGAAAAGTAGCAATAAGTAAAACTTGTGCAGATTAAATGGGAAAGTGGTAAAGAATGATTTATCTGCAAATGCAAAGCATATTGAACTTAAACCATTTGATACTAGAATGAAAGACACAGATTATCCATAAAATAACTTGATGCCAGCTGTTATCGAAACTAATGAAATGAAAAGAACCAAATTTCATATACAAAATTGGGATTGCAGAGAGAATAATTCCGCTAAAAAAAGCACCGAAACAGCCGACTGAAGAGATTTTAGCAATCTCTCGACCTAAAATATTTCAGTAATTATGCTTAATGCATGTAAAAAAGGATTTTGCCAAATTTCGTTAATGCACACACATGAATTAATAATATTCAGTACAAACTCTCCGAAAATAATATATAATATTACGGCCTACTGGACCTTGTACCTCTGTGTATAAGATGTAGTCTCTTAGAGATTGCATCTTATACACAGAGGTACAAGTTCTTCTGCTGCCGCGAGTAAAATGCCAGCTTCTATACTCATTTTTGTGAAAATTGCAACACCATGAAGGAATCGTCATAATTGAATAAAATTTAATACACAGTTGAGTGATAGTGATAGAAATAAATGATTAAATGCTCAAAGCAAACAAACAATAACATGAGATAGGATTCAGTATTTTTGTAGCCACCACGCGCCGCAATAAGTGCTGCTACACCAGTGGCATGGAGTCAAACAAATTTTGAATGTCTGCCTGAGGAAGAGCATTCCATATTGTTGTACGCGCACCCAAGGTTCGTCTGCAGAAGCAACAGGACGAAGGTTCACGAGCGAGACGCCGACCAACGAAATCCCACACATGTTCAATCGGCGACATATCCAGGGAATACGCAGGCCAAGGAAGAAGCTGTACCTGCCGCGTTGCAAAGAAGGATTGATCAGTCCTAGCGATATGAGGGCGGGCATTGTCCTGTTGAAATACAGAGCCTGGCAAGCTTTGAAGGAAGGGAACAGCTTGGGGCTGTAGAACTGATGTACCGGTTGCTGTTCAGACTGCCCACAATTCTAAGCAATTGAGATCGTCCATGATATGCTATGGCACCCCAGACCATAACTCCAGGTGTTCGTCCACTGTGGCGTTCGATAATGCCCTCCGGAAGGTGGCGTTCACCGGCATAGCGTCTGACAAGAATGTGGCCATCATGGTACCACAAATTAAAACGGGATTCGTCAGAAAACACGACATGCTGCCAATCAGCACTCCAGTCTCTATGCTGAACGGCCCATTGTAGCCGCAGGCGGTGATGGTTTAGCGTGAGAGGATCCTGTATAAAAGGAGTCCTTGCGCGCAGTCCACGCTGCAGCAGACGTCTACGAATTGATGAAGCACACAATGAAACACCTGTAGCTATTGCCCACTGTGCTGCCAATTGTCTAGAGGAAGCTGTACGATCCATCAGCGCAATGCGGAGAAGGTGTCTATCATCGCGAGCTGACGTCACATTTCGGGGTCCACTCCCGGATTTCCGAGTTGTCCGACACTCGTCCGTCCACTGCTTCCAAAGACGCATCCCTGTGCTGCTGTTACGCTGCACACGAGCGGCTACTGCAAGATACGACAATCCAGCTTCACGAAGGCCGATGATTCTCCCCCGTTCAAACTCTGTAAGTTGTTCAAATCCCGCTCTCTTTCGTCGAAGAGGCATAAGTAACGATTGAGCTAACGTTTACCACTAGCAGATAATCACCGATAACCATACACGCCTCGATACAGCCGTCTATTTATTCGGATCCATCCGCCGTTCAGAGGGCGCTGCTCAGCATGCGCATGCATGCGCTACGGATTTGAAATTCTAATCATTTGCATATCATGTGCTAATTTGCATTTCCTGAAAATATCAGCTCACTCGCGTAAGTCCTTCATGGTGTTGCAATTTTCTCAAACATGAGTTAATATTTGCAACAGCCTGTCTTATGTTCTCTTTCAGGATTGTAAAGGAACCACCCACAAACCTAATGGTTTTATAGTGAAGCGGACATATGTCTGAAAACATTGGCCAGCAGCTCTCTTGCTTATATTTAAACTGTGAAAATTTCTTTACACATATCAGGCAGCAGAATTGAAATCACTAAAAATTTTTAAAAATTAAAGCTGATTTTTGTGTCTTTATAACAGTTAATAAAACATTTTTCTAATAATTGCGCTTGTATTGTGTAGGCTTTATGCTAAAAATAACAGTACTGAATTCAGCTATAAAATTTATAGAAGTTATTGGTCTCTATTACAATCATCTTGCGTCCGAAATGGTCAGTAATCACTTGTCGGATTTCAAATTTAAATAAGTGAAATAATACAAGTGAAACTCGAAATGTAAATTCCTATATCCCTGCCAAGGATAGAAGGCAAATATTCATGTACAAGATAGCCTAAAAAACAAACAAGGAGGGAATTAGAAACACGACCATTTTTTTCCATGGTGAAAGCTAATTTCAGTATTCACTGTACGCAATTTGTGTAATAGACCATCACGGCATTCTCAGTGCAAAAACTCGTAGATGATTTTCTCATTTACTTTTAGGCTTCTCTAATAAAAGTGCAGAAAAAATAAATAAAAATAAAAACAATAAGAAGAATGAAATGACTTTTTTTTTTTCTAATGCATCTGTCAAACACTTAGACATTTGTCTTTGATGGCTTAAGGCAAGCGCTGCACCGACGTTATTCATAGCACTACCCAGGATGTGAGCGTAGCTTGGACGCGAAATAACACTACCCCCGCAACGCTTTACGATCCTGAAAGACCGGGACCTACTGCTTAAAGGGGATTAAGAACCATTATAACTATCCATGGCAACCCCCGAACCTGAAACCTGTGATATCGAGCACCAAGAGCCAGACACTGGGCCAATCAGGTCCCCCAAATTAAATGACATAAAATGAAGAAAAATAATATCATGCTTTTCCTTCATCAAAAACATCACTTGACTCTTGACTATAACCTGCAGCATATATATATAAACATACACATAGATAGATAACAACAAAAAAAACGAAGAAAAACAAGCAAGGGTGAATTAGAAACACGGCCATTTTTTTCTCGCGATAAAAGCTAATTCGGTATTCGCTGCATGCAAATTGTATATTATACCGTCATGGTATTCTCATTGCAAGAACTCATAGATGAATTACTGATTTACTTTGACTTCTTTCTATAAAAAAAAAAGGCAGAAACTCTTCAAAATTCGAAGTGCTGCAGTAACGAAACTAAAAAACATTTAAAAAACATAAAATCCAAAATTTGAACTGCAAATATATATACATATGTAAAATCGTCATGCATAAATGTATAAATTGTTAGTAATAAATGCAGAAATTTGTGAAAGTATAAATATAAATTCTTATTAACAAATTATAAATTATTTATAGAATAATTCATATTTAATATACAAATCTTCTAAACTGTAATATTTACCGAATAATATTATATTTCATAAATTATTATTCAACTGATTTTTTAATTAAGTGGATTCTTAAAAAGGCATTTTGCAATTTTTTTGATTCATCAGAAAAAAAAGGATTTATTTTTTCTTCCACATAAAGTATTTAATATAAATGAGAATCTTATAGCTTCAAAAAATAAATAAAACGTATTAAAATTTTTCGCAAATAATCTTTAAAAAAAAATCTGAATAAATTTAAAATGCAATGAATAGGATCTCTTATAAGATATATGCATTCAAAAATAAAAAAAACACCATTTCAGTGCAATCAATACGTCTGGAAATGGTTAAATCATGAATTTAAATTCAGGCGAATGCAGTGGATAACGTTTAAATACTTTTTATGGTTTCAGTCAATTTTTATTAGATATATTTTTCTTTCTCCTTTTTCTTAAATAAAAGAAATGCCTATAGTTTTCAAATATTATTTTAATGAAGTTCTTTGATATTTTTCAATAGCATTTTATTATATATGTGAGATAAAAAGAAGATAATTTTTACAAGACAGATGTTTGAAAAACTGCATGCATGTATACCTATATCATTTAAATCTTATGATCAGGTAAAATTAGAAATTAATTGTAAATAGTAGAATCAAGAATCAAGAAACATTAGTGAATTGTTGTATTCAATTCTCCAGAATTATCACCAAGGTTCAGCAAAAATAGTCTTATGGATATGCAGTGCAATATTTCGTTCCTATGAGAGAGGAATGTGTATTATTTAACAATGACATAAAATCAATTTATCACTCAAATTTGACAGCAGATAAACAGTGTTGTGGATAGTTATAATACATGTAATTAGTGTTTTGTATTAATGGAAACAATCTGTAACTCAAATCTGATAGAACATAATCAGCGCCATGTATAATGAGACACATGAAATTAGCGATTGTCTATGTGACATTCACAGGTCGAAACAGTTGCAAATGGAATATGGTGTACACCACGAGTTGTTTCATAGTGTTTGGTGAGATACCATGAGATGAGAAATGTCTACTCTCTAATGAGAACTGAAGGCAGCTGACCCCTCTTCTTGATGGATTTTCTTGGAAGGACAGAGGGTCTTCTGCGACGAGTCGACAAAATTATTTTAAAATTTATTTTTTTAATTTCTTATTATTATTTTGTATTTTATTGTAATTTGATTTTTATAATTCTTCTTCTATTTAATTTAATGGTTTTTACTTACTTAATTACTTTTATTTTAAAACATTTAATTTCATCACAATTGCAATTGTCAAGAAGCAATTCTTCTGCATCTCAAGACAGAATCATGTGTCTGTTCAGCAGTCCAAGACCTTCTATTTTTAAAAAAAAATGATGACTACTCTATTAAATATAGCTGTTTGTTTTTAAGCATTAAATTGATTAACAAATTTTTATTGCATATTCTATGTTAAAACGTAGGACAAACGTATTATTATAACGTGTGATAAAAAAAAATCAATAAAAGTTTCATCAAGTCAGTATTATCGCACATGTTTTGTTATATCCACAGAAAAGATTGCATTCTACGTTACATTACGCATGTTATGTACTGCTGTAAAGTTAAGATGTTTTGCTTTAATTTCTTTTAAAGAAGAATCTTGAAAAGAGTCGTATTCGAGTAAAATTAATTTCATGGAGAAGCATTTTTTTTTTTTTTTATGGTCGTGTTCAAAAAAATTATTTTGGAGAAGGGATGCACAGAAAAGTTAAGAAATAAGAAAAAAACAGGATATTGATGCTTTCAGAATTGAGAAAAAAAAAATTATTTAAAGTTATTACCGCAGAAGCAAAAAAACCGCGAAATATAAAACCTTTGATTGAAGACATTAAATGGAGTCGAAAGTTGTGTTTCATTTTTTAGCGTAAATATGCTTTCAAATTTTATCCAGTAACAATATTTTTTTTACTTGCATCTCGACTTGTACTTTAAATCTGATTAAATATAAAAAAATTCTTAAATTTTAGAAATGCCTCAAAGGGAAAAACGGGAATTTAAAATGCTAATACGTTTTCCCCACATAATAAGAGAGAGAAGAATTAGGGATTTTTTTTTAAAACGGTTTTTAACAATTTTTTTTTCTATTTTTTTCTGCATTTTTTAACGAATTGTGTTTATTTTCGATCGTTCACTGGATTTGAGAGTTTTTCAGCTTCTTAAAACAGGTAAACACAATGTAAGAGGGAAAAGTAACATTTTCCCCTCGTATAAAAGCCTCTTGGTTATTCCTGAATATCTCAAAGCCTCCATAGCGATTATTTTTATAAGCCCTTTTTGCATATTAAAGCTTTTAAAGAAATCTCGACTATCTTCTATATGTGTATCGGTGAAGTATTTTGAAACAGTATTAAAACATTTTTGATTCAAATTTTTAGTACACACACAAAAAAACCCCCAATGTTTAAATAAATATAACGGATAAAAAATATATTTTTCTTCTTATTTGTATTTTTATTTTTTATTTCTTGTATTCGTTGGGGTTTTTTCCTAAGCTAGTTTAATAGCTAATACTTTTAATTATTTATGAATGAAAATTTATTAATTAAGTTTTTACACTCCAGTAAGTGTGGTTTTTTTTTTCTTGTGATTTCTTACTTGTGCTTTAATGAGCTTGGGTTAATTAGGGCCAATATAAAATTAAATAGATAATGAGTTAAGAAAAATGTTTTTAATGTGACCGTATCATGAGTAAGTTTACTGTAAAAGGGATTTTGATTGTTTTAAATTATTATTCGAGTACTAATTAATTTTCCTTTCTTAGCAGGAAGTAAGTAGCTTAGTGAAAACCAAGAATACCTTCCCCCAAAAAAAAAAAAAACAACCTGAAAAAATAAATAAAAGCTTGATAAAGTAAAAGGTCTGGCAGAATTAATAGCCTGCAAAATTTAAAGGTCCGGAGCTGCCTAAGGGAAATATAAAGAGACAATTCAAAATACAATATATCAAACCGTATCGAAAAATTCCGTGTCTATGCCCTTTCACATCCCATGCCCATTTAATCAATCTTGTAGATTTAACATACCCATATCCGTTATAGACACGGGATCTGGCTTAAAGCTGGCTTATATTAGATACATTAATAGAATTTTTATCCCCCTTGGTAGACAGTAACATCTTGTGTAAGTTCATGGACACATGTGGTCTCATGGAAGAGGGAGGAAATTGGGTCAAGTGATGCAGTATCATTAGATGGATTTGTGACTTGGCTACGTGAGGCTGATTAGGAAAGGGGGGCAATACCACACCTCCTT
Organism: Caerostris extrusa; assembly: GCA_021605095.1. Lineage (NCBI taxonomy): Eukaryota > Metazoa > Arthropoda > Arachnida > Araneae > Araneidae > Caerostris > Caerostris extrusa. The sequence continues at coordinate 76,025 of BPLR01005963.1, forward strand.
CTTCAGCCTCACGTAGACAAACGCATGTCTGTATTCAAATAATGCATCATTTGTTGTGCTTAAATGCAAGTTTAATGTCTAAAAATATTATTTTACTGAAAGCCTAGCAAGAGCTTTCGTTATACATTATTTTCTATTGTTCTTTATTTCTTTCTTCTTTTGTTTATTTCTGAAAAGATACACAGTTGAATTCAAAATCGATAGTAAAAGCTTTCAAAACCGGAATAGAGTCGAACATTTTTAAAGTGTATTCCAAAATATCCCCTCGTAGGCGGCCCTAATATTTCCTCTTCATCTCACTTGGGAGAAATAGACAAAATGAAAAAATACCAACGCGATCGTAGATCAAGGAATGATATAACTAGGAAAAATAGGGCCCAGAAAGTAAACTAAAAACTTTCGAATCGCAATGCCGAAGAGTATTATTCGAATAAAATAAGGCAGAAATATGATATTTTGTTTGTTAAGAGAAAAACATGAAAGCTTCGCTTGGATTTACAATACCATTACATTTTAACCATGTTACAAAAATGCTTCGACGATTTGCATATTTTAGTTCAAAAACAAAATAAGTCCTTCAGAAAGCCTTATTGTAAGAAAACATTAAGTTCAACATAGGAAAAATGGATGACTTTTGTTATGATATCGTTGAGAGCTATAATTCAACTTGATAGTTTAATATGATTTGAATTTAAAAAAATGTGCTTAGCATAGAAAAGCACATTTTTGGTCCATTATCAATAGACCCAAAATGGGCTGTTGTGTTTCCATTGTGTGTCACACAACTATTCTGCCCGGTGTGTCCAACCGATGGTGATTCTATAGGAAGAGTCTCTGGGAAGATAGATCCCTTTCTGGTAGGTGGAATCCGAAGACAGAATTGGGTATATTTTTATCCCTTTGCGCCAGTTTTTTACCGAAGCAAAAGTAGTTGATCAGCCGTTTTCTCCTTCGATTTTTAGCTATATAGAATAAGAATGTAATGAGCAATATGTAAATGAAAAATCTTTTTTAATAAGTATATCATAATACAAATGTAATGAAGGACATATAAATATGAATTTTTTTGTAATAATGCAATGAATGAATGAGATGTAGATGAGAATTTTCCAATAAGAATGTAATGACATGTAAATAAGAATTTTTGTAGTACGAATGTCAGAATAAGAATGCAATGAACGACACGTAAATAAGAATTTTTTGTAATAAGAATCAAATGACGGACATGTCTATTTATCTATCAATCGGATGTTTCCAGATAGTCGAAATCGGGCATACAAAGGGAAGCAAGTATAGGTTTATGCAAGGAATCAAGTATAGGTCTATAGATCGTAAATAATTTAGAAGGATTTTAGCATCAAAATACCGAATAAAATATTTCAATCGAAAATTCCCAAACACCTTACAATCATATTTCAGTACTCGCAATTCATCCCTACTAGAAATCTATGACCCAAAGAAAAATTCCTAGCCCCCCTTTAAAAAAAAAACCTTGGAGCGTTCTTTAAAGAACGTTCCAAAACCGCGCATTTTCGAGACTTCAAAGTTCCTCGAACTGCGTTAGAGAGGGGGGTTGCAAAATAATTTGTTTACTTCAAATAATGGCCCAGTTTCGGCCCATTAAGCCACCGATAATTTAATGATGATATAAAAGGGCCCGCTTGCCTGCCAAATGAATGGTTATGGAATTCGCAGGGAAAAGTTCTCGAATTTTCCGAGTAGTAATGCTAATGACTCTGATTCATTCGCAGTCGCATTATTTGGGAGCCAATTTATTCTGCCGTTTTCCCTAAACCTTCCCTCTCTGGTGAAATGGGGCGCTATCGACACAGCCCCGGTCACTGATTGTGGTGTTTTTCTATTCCCCTGGAGACGGAGTTTAGATGTATGGGTGCTGGATCATTTGCTTGCCCCAGAAATATTCTGCGAGGTTTAACGATTCTTCACATTTTGGTTAGAGAAGAGTTAATGCATGAAATTACACAAAGCTATGAATCTGAATTTGAATAATTATTGGGATGTAGTTTAAAGTAGTGGAGTCACAATGACGACATGTACTATTCCTTCTAAAAATGCAATTTTTGTGGGGTAGTTATTACATAAAGACTTTTGCAAGCATAAACAATGAATAGGATCCAGAAGGAGACGTTCCAGTATAACCTGGTATTTAAGAGGTCTATTTTATGGTTGACATAATGACATGCTGTCGTTTAATTATATGCGTATTAAAGAGAGTTAACAAAAAAATTGTTTTTCGAAGTTTATTTCTTTTTAAAAGTTTAGCTATACGAAATTTTTTAAAAATAAATCTTAACTAAAAGAAAAAAAAAAAAAATTAGGAATTTCCATGTAGAAGAAATTGAAGTGTATTTTAATGGAAATCGTTACTTTCAAATGACATTCTTCACTTCTATGACATTCTTCTTCCACTTATTTTTAACTAATCCCATATGACATTCTTTACTTAATATAAATAAAATTTTCTTTCAGTAAAAAAATATTATGCGCAGTTTTGTTTTGCAGTTTTGTTTGGTTTTCTAAAACGAAATTGTAATATATATATATATATATATATATATATATATATATATATATATATATATATATATATATATATATGAGAAACGAAAACAATAACAAAATAGAAATATATTTATATATAAAGTAAAAATATTGCTAGCTGTTTAAATTATTCTATGTTTTTACCACATTCATCAAATCACAAATATATTAAACTAAAATTTTTAAATCAAATTTAGTGAATAAGTTTTTTAATAAACGAAACACTATGTTTATAATTTGCTTAATTCAAGCTAAAAACTTAATTAAATTGCCAAAATCACTGCAAAGAAATTGATTTTTTTAGGTTAACAACAATAATTGAATCTGGATTCAGTTTTGAGAACCGACTTCTTGTAACCGCCCATTTCCCGAACACAGCGCGGAGTCCGCCGCCGAATTTTGAATTCTAATAAGTCGAGCAGCCCGACGCATTAGCAGATTTGCAATGCATTTCCTCCCCCACCCGACGCTCATAACCGTCACTGGCCGATAAGGGTCCATTCTGGGGACTTTCGATTGGATTCATCCGGTTAATGGACCTGTTTATCCGAGTTGCAACCCTATTGCGGTCTTCCTGCTTGCACAGATTTGGAAGTCGGTTTGTTGCAGAGTTGGCCGAATGCTCTCGACAATTAACGTTCGAGCAACATTTTAATTTCGGACTTCTACCTGGAGGGGCGGAGTTAATGGAATGCGGATTTGGAATTGGATGAATTGATTATGAATGGTGTAGTAGAATTTAGAATCCGTTAATGTTACAATTTCAATTCTTTTGCCACGGCAGTTCGATTCGAATAATTTAGAAGTTTTATCTTTCTATGCATATTTGTCCAACTTATGCCGAGAAAAGCATTGAAATAAGAACAATCTTTTATCGGTGTTATGTACAAACAACTATTCATTTTCTTTTCATTTGCGGAAATAACCCGATTTCAGTTTGTATTGCAACAGGCTGCATCCAATAAAGCATCAGTCCAAAACAATGCGTTCAGGAACGAGGAGATTTGGTGGTGATTGTGACAAGGTGTAAGAGTCTCAAATTAATAGTACGGTTTAGTGATGGGAGTTTATTTGAATTTTCTTTCCTGCGACACTGTCCTGCGACCACGACTGCACCATCGGGTTGTTTGTTGTACGTAGTCAACCGTTCTTCAACAACAACAAAAAAAAAAACCTGTGAGATCCAGTCACGTAGTGTACAACGTGGTGATTAGTTTTTTTCAATTGATCGATAAATCAGATGACTTTTATTATTTGTTTTTATAATGGAATAATCATTTCAAAGTACCATCGTTGTTTCTTGGCGCCTACACAATTTGAAACCAATATCTACAATGGTTGGTTCTGGATGATTTCGCACCCCTCCACTGATTTGGCAACAGATCAAAAGGGCGATAATTAACCCTTTAAAATATGACAAAGATTTCCATTAATTTCATCTGTAAGATTTGTTTCATAGCGACCGTACCATGCATTCCGTGGGGAACAGGGTACAAGAAATAAGATTGAGAAGAGACTAAAATTAACTGGTCATTCTTTCAAACCAGGTTTCATGGAGGACAATAGACGAGATTAATTTTCTTACAATATATATATATATATATAGCACAGATACCAATAGATTTAGATTGAGATTACAGTATAACATCTCAGCCTATAGTAGACTTATAATGGTTTTAAGAAGAGGGGCACTTTTAGGTTCATGGGAACACTTTAGTTTTTATTTACAGTCATTATAGACATATATACAGAACTCTATTACAAAGAAATAAAATTTATGGATATAAATCAGATACACAAGGGCAGTTCACTCCTAGGACGGACATTTTGAGAATTATCAAGTCTACGGAGAATCTGATGGAATCAGTGGTCTGTGACAGACTATAATTATCCCACGACGTAATTCACGAAACCACAAGGAGTTCACTTTGTAAAAGGCGGAAAATCCGGCCTTTTGATTCCTTTCAAAGAAAAAAAAAAAGAAAACAATACTTCCAGTCGATTCGTCGCAGAACTTTGTCTTCTTCAATGAAAATCTGCTTTTACGGCAATCCGTCAAAAACGGGGTAGGGGGGGTCAGCTTCTTTCACTTCTCATTGGAATACACATTTCTCAACTCGTGGTCTGTCCCCCATCACGATAGACCAACTTATAGTGTAGTTCATATTCAATTTTGTAATTATTTCGACGTGTGAAAGTCACACAGATATTGTCTAATTTTATGAGTCTCATTATGCATGATACAGAATAACTGCTATCAGATTTGAGTGACAGAATGTTCTCACTAGTAAAAATCACTAATTTCATGTAATATAACCACCCATAATAATGCTTGTCTGCTTTCAAATTTGAGTGATGGGTTCATTATATATTTGCCAAGTAGCATATATTTCTCTGTTCTGGGAATGAAAATGCCAAAACCCTTCCAGTGACAAAAAATGCTTCAAATTTATTGAATTTCATGTTCAATGCATTCACATTTCTTGTAAACGAGAACTTACATCCTGTAGTGTCACGTTAAATCAGGGTTTGCCTTGATTGGATATCAAACATAAATGATAATTTCGTGAACGTTTCAATGGTTCTCTAATATAACGTAATGAATCGTTCCAGTGAACATTCTCCTTGTGAGTTATACTCAGCATCAGAGAATAGTTTGTAAACACATGTCAATCAAAATCACTTTTAAACCTCATGTCGTTTATATTATAACACATCTAAATAATCTTAATGATACACCAGGTTTATTATACTCGATATGCCTCGATGACTCAACCGCATTATTGATGTTCACCATTATTATTTTCCAATCAATTTTTATTGATATTACTCCTAATCATTTATGAGATTTGATTTGAAAATCATATTTCATTCAGACAGTTCTGAGATCCTCATAAAATGCTCATGATTGTGAAAATTGAATCAGAGGGGACATTCATGGGCAAATGTCAAATTTAAAGTGAGGCATTCCGCAGCCCGTATGCAAATGCAGGCTGTCATATAAATAAGTCGGGCAATGTAATTAAATTCCGCGAAAAAGAGAGTCATGGAGGAAAATTCACTTCCACGATGACTGTCAGTGGCACTTGGCGAAAAGTTCCATTCGAAGGCATCGAATAAACTTGGGCAGAGTCGAGGTGGATGGGAGAAATTGGTTCCTTGTGTTTTATTGAGTTGCTCTAGAAAAACGCAAAGAATCAGACAAAATTAAATGCTAATTTTTTGGGAAAATAAAACAATAATAATAATAAAAGAAAGACAGAAAGGAAAAGAATTAATTTATGTATACAAAAAATTTATAAAAACAAAATAACAATATAATAAAATAATAACTAATTTATATATAAAATAATTTTAAAAACAAATTTAAAAAAAATGATTTATGATTGAAAATAAATAACATTAAAAATATAAATAATAAAATAATTGTATTTTAATTACTAGTAGAAATTAAGATAAAACGATAAATAATACATAAATAAAATAATAAAATCTAAAATTAATTATAAATAATTGTAAATAATAATAAAAATTAAACTAAAATTGATTATCTTTGAAATGCAAAGTGGGAAATATTTGTTTTAAGTATCTTGTTTTAATTAATTAATATTTTGTTTTAATTTTAAATATCTTGTTCATGCACGTTAATTAATTATTTCTGCACAAATACTTCCTTGCATAAAAGTAGCTTTAATTAAATATATAAGTTCTTTTTCTTGTAGTCGTTTAAAAGCATTGCTGTTTCATATGAAATTCTATATATTCTGATGTAACGTCTCGGCCTATATTAGACCTATAATGGCTATAAGAAGAGGGTGACTTTCATATATTCAGGGGACACTTTAATTTTTATTTACAAGCACCATATATATATATATATATACAGGTGAGGTACTCTGGGCTAATATAAAAAGAAATTAAAAATCAAAATAAAATTTGATCACAAGTTCAATTTACTCCAAGGCCAGTGATTTTTAGCGTCTTCAAGTATATGTCTAATCTAATTACCAGGTCTGCGGGAAACCTTACTTATCGCCCGAAAGAACAAAAAGGTTCACTTTATAAACAGGCGTATTCTCCGGCTATTCAGTCACTTTAGACCAAAAAAAAACAATACTTCTGGTCCCCTCGTCACAAAATCTTTCCCTTCTGCCCCAGAAAAATAATCCTTTTAAGAGAATCCGTCAAGATGGAGTCAGCTTCCCTCACTTCTCTATGTAGTAGACATTTCTCAGTTCGTGGTCTATCACCAGTCACGATGAAACAACTCATGGTATAGTTCATATACAATCTGTAGTTTTTTCACATAGACATTCACTAATTTCCTGAGGTCTCATTATCCATGACTCTGAATATTTACTATCAGATTTCAGTGACAGATTGTTCTCATTAGTGCAAAACACTAATTGCATGTAATATAACTTGCAATATATATTAATACTTGCAATATATAATAGCATGTAATATACTGCTTGTTTGCTGTCAATTTGAGTATTGTAGTTATTATAAACTTGTTAAAAAAATGCATTCTTCTCTCATGACAATGAAATTCCAAAACTCAGTTTACTAATGATGAAAATGTGAAGCATTTTCATACGGATATTGGAGTTCTAAATAAGTTGATTGAGAGTGAAAATGGAACTTTATCTGCCTTCAAATATATTAATTTGTGGATAGATAAGTATGTTTACATATAAATATAAGGAAGTCATACATCAATACAGAAATATAAAATGGAAGGAGAAATATTTATTTGGAAACACGATAGATTTGAACAGTCAAATCACATAACAAAATAATTGCTGCATTGCTATACAAAACCCATGATGTGCCACAAATCGTCCAGGAAATAGTCATAATCGAAATATTAATAATAACATCCTAACATCCTGAGAATAGTTTTACCTCAGGATGTTATAAACAACATAACTTTTAGATGACTGATATCAATCGTCATATCTATCTATCTATCTCTCTCTATATATATGCATATATGCATGTTACATATTGACACAAAAAACAGGGAATTCTCAAGGAATGAATTAGAAACATGGCCATTTTCACAGGAAAAGAAGCTACAAGTATACACCACACGAATATTGCATAACAAAATTATCACAGCCTTCGCCTTTTTGCTAATTTAAAAAATCCTCAAATGCTTCACAGTGAAACCTCTTGCATTAAAGGAAAGAATTTGTTCAAGATCCCGATTATATATACACAGAATGATCCAGTGTTCATGGGGCTTTGAGGGGTCGTTTAGCATATTGGACCATTGTTAATTTTAACTTACAAAAATCGTAAATCTCTAAATATAATAACAATATTCTTCAAAAATAAAACTTAATTATAGTAAATTTTATCTCTTAAAAAGTAAACTTCACAGAATGGGCCGGCCAAATCATCCAAAATTGTTCTGTGTAATTGTCAACCAAACATTCCGACAGATACTCCATACCCATAAGAAAAAAAAAAAAAAAAAAAAAAAAAAAATTGTGTCGCTTCTTAGCTCAGATATATTTAAAGTGCTCTCTATTCCTTGAGAAGAAAAGCGTTTAAAAGTTATAAACTAAAAACCTCCGCCATTTTCTATAAAATCATTTTCGCTTTCTCTTGTTGCCATTGTTTTTCTGTTCTTTAACCTTAATTGTTTTATAAGTTTCAAAGGCCAAAAGTTGTTTGGAAGAAAACAAAGGAGAATAAAAAAAATTATATCGAAAGGAAAAATGGAAGATATTAAATATAGAATTTAAAAAAATTACATATTACGTGAAACAAAAAAAAAAATGCAAATGCAAAAATTTACATTTTATTCAACAATTACGCCAGTTTCGTTTTTCGATTCGTAAACAGGTTCTTTGTTTCGTGCCTTCGGATACGGTCACGAATAAACTGAAAAGTTCGAAATAATATTTGAAAAAAAAAAAATAAAAGAGGATTAACCAAAAAAAAAAATCGGAAAATAAATAAGAACTTTCTTCTTCTTTATCACGGAAAAATGGAATTTCTCATTTGTCTGAGATGTATCGTGTAACTCTGAACTTCATATTTCTTCCCCTCGTTCTTTTTAGGGGGAGCGATGAGAAGGGGGTGAAAGTTTCGCAATTTGCATAGGCAGCCAATTGTAGCAGTCGCTAGATGAGGAAGTGAAGTTATCGATTCCGGGCTAAAGAAAGCCTTGCTCATGGATACATGCAGATGAGAATGAGAATATATGAGCTATTCAAATTTTTGGAGGGAGTAACATCGAACGACAAATGCCCAACTAATAAAATGTGAGTAGCTCGCGAACATCTCGATAAAAACACTAAGTAAAAAAGAAAAGTTCGTTTCGCCTGGCACCACTTAGTTTAAACTTTTTCAGCGATGGCGCAAATGTGTTTGAGATTCATTGCTCTGTTTCGTCAGGCCGTTCATTTACAGACTCTTGACTTTAAGTTGCTTATGGATATATATATTTGTATTTATATTTCTTTCGATTTGCAAAATGAAAAAAAAATGCATAAAATGCATGGATCCGTTCCGAGAAATGTTTATGAGATTTGAATAACGTGTACAAGGGAAGCAAATGTTTTTTTCAATAGTCATTCCATGATAATTTGCGAATCGATCGTTCAATTGTTGTTCATGCATCTCTGAACATTTCTGCTATATTGCTCGAAATATATGACCGGTTTGTTAAACCATTTTGAAGTTTTTGAAGTGGATCTTAAATATTATTTCAAGCTGATTTGTAGTTATTGTGAAGTTGATTTTCAAATAGAAATTCAAGGTTTAACATGTAAACTAAAAATTATTACCATACAGAAGTTGCGTTTTTTATTTTCTACACTAACCCACCCCCATATATCTAAAGCCAAGCAGTTGTGTGGTGGAATTTCTTTTCGGATTTTGCCCACATGCCACACGCAAGTTCGACGCAAGACCGGGACCTACGGTTTAAAGTGGATTCCGAACCCCTACAAACATCCGTGGCACCGCCAGACTCGAACCCGAAACATGTGGCACCGAGCGCCAGAGCGGCCATTCCGTCCCTTTTAGCACTTAAATACCCAAATAAAATGCTTCAAATCCTCTTTCGAAAATTCCTAAACACCTTAAGGCCATATGTCACGACTCACAATTCATCCCTACTAGAAATCTATGACCCAACAGAAAAATTTCTAGTCCCCCCCCCAAAACTTTGGAGAGTTCTTTAAATAACGTTCCGAAACCGCGCATTTTCGAGACTTCAAAGTTCCTCAAAGCTTTCAAAGTTCCTCGAACTGCGTTGGAGAGGGGGAGGGGGGCAAATAATTTGTTTACCTCAAATAATGGCCCAGTTTCGACCCATTAAGCCACCGATAATTTCATGATCCTATAAAAGGGCCCGCTCGCCTGCCAAATGAATGGTTATGGAATTCGCAGGGAAAAGTTCTTCTCGAATTTTCCCAAGTAGTAATGCTAATGACTGTGATTCATTCGCAGTCGCGTTATTCGGGAGCCAATTTATTCTGCGGTTTTCCTAAACCTTCCCTCTCTGGTGAAAAGGGGGCGCTATCGACACAGCCCCGGGCACTGATTGTGGTGTTTTTTCTGTTCCCCTGGAGACGGAGTTTAGATGTATGGGTACTGGATCATTTGCTGGCCGCAGAAATAGTCTGCGAGGTTTTAACGATTCTTCACATTTTAGTTAGAGAGAGTTAATGCATGAAATTACGCAAAGCTATGAATCTGAATTTGAATTTGAATAATTATTGGGATGTGGTTTAAAAGTAGTGCAGTCACAATGACCATAAGTATTATACTTTCCAAAATGCAAATTTTTTGTGGGGAAGTTATTATATAAAAACTTTTGCATGCATAAATAATGAATATGATCTAGACGGAGACGTTCAAGTATAATCTGATATTTAAAAGGGTTATTTTCTGGTTGACATAATAACATGCTGTCGTTTAATTATATGCGTATTAAAAGATGTTTTTTAAAAAAATTGGTTTTTTCAAAGATTATTTCTTTTTTAAAAAGTTTAGCTCCACAAAATCTTTTTTCTTTAAACTTACTCTCAATTAAATATAAAAATTAGAAATTCACTTACAGGAGAAATTCAAGTGATTTTCATGGAAATATTTAGTTTCATATGATATTATTAATTTAATATTAAAAATCACACATATGACATACTTTGCTTAATATAAACAGAATTTCCTTTTTCCAAAAAAATGTCATGTGCAGTTTTGTTTTGTAGTTTGGTTTGGTTTTTTCTAAAACGAAAAATAATATTATATATATATTATATATATATAGATAGATAGATAGATAGATAGATAGATAGATAGATAAAGAGTAAAGATCACAATAACAAAACAGAAATAGCAGTATTTTTACTTTATATATATATATATAACTATTAAATTATTCAATGTTTTTATTGCATTCATTAAATTGTAAATATTTTAAACTAAAATTTTTAGATCTAATTTACTCAACAAGATTTTTAAACGACATATAAAAATTATAGTTTGTTTACTTCAAAATAAAACCTAAATTAAATTGTCAAAATCACTATAAAGAAATTTAATTTTAGATTAACAACAATAATTTAATTTGAATTTGGTTTGAAAACCGACCACCCATTTCTCGAACAGATCGTCGCTGCACCGCCGACTGCTTGAATTCCTAATAAGTCGAGCTGCCCGACGCATTAGCAAATTTGCAATACATTTCCTCCCCCACCCTTACCCTCACAACCGTGACTGAGTTTTTAGTCGATAAGGGTCCATTTTGGGGACTTTCAATCAGATTCATCCGCTTAATGGACCTGTTTATCTGAGCAACAACATTGTGGGTTTCCTGCTTGCACAGATTTGGAAGTCGGTTTGTTGCGAAGTTGGCCAAATGCTCTCGACAATTAACGTTCGAGCAACATTTTTAATTTCGGACTTCTAGCTGGAGGGGCGGAGTTAATGGAATGCAGATTTAGAATTGGATGAGTTGATTATGAATGGTGTAGCAGAATATAGAATCCGTTAATTTTAAACGTGAAATTCATTTTGTCGCGTCATTTCGTGTCGATGAATTTAGAAGTTTTATCTTTTTACATATTTGTCCTACTTATGCTGAGAAAGATGTCGAAGAAATAAGAATTTTTTTATCAGAACACTGAAGTGAATCGTTAATAGATACAATGTATAAATATCTATTAATGATTCATTTTCTTTTCATTTGCGGAGATTACATAATTACAGCATATATTGTAACATGATTGGTCTAATAAATAGTCAGTACTAAATAATGCGCTCAGGAACGAGGAGATTCAATTGGGTATTGGAACAAGATGTAAAGCTTCAATAATTAATAGTAAGGTTTCTAGTACTCCATCACACTATATAACTGGGCCTAGAGCTGTGTTGCCCCTTTACAATTTGGGAATGATGTGGGTGAGAAGTCTTATTGGGCTTGTGAAGCTCTACAGTCATATGAGACCGGGACCTAAGGCCTAAATTGTATTCCGAACCACTACAAACATCCATGGCACGGCCGAAATTTGAACCCGAAACATGCGGCACTGAGCTTCAGAGATCTAGACACTCTGCCATTCAGGCCCAAATAGTAAGGCTAATTTGTGGAAGTATATCCGCGACATGCAAATGCGCGTAAATACACCTAAAAGTCCATCGGGAAGGATATGCCTACCTTTCACTATCCGTAGGTGTGCTGCTTGTAGTGTGATAATGAAACACGTGGAAAACAGTTGTTCAGCAACAACAACAAATCTGTGTTAACAGCGCATGATGCTTAGTATTTTTTTTGCTGTTGATCGATAAATAAGATGACGTTAATCAATTGTTTTTATGATGGGCTAATCACTTCAAAGTATCGTCGTTGATTCTTGGAGCCAACACAATTTCACATCAATATCTATCTGGATGATCTCGTACACTCCTCTGATTTGGCAAAAGATCAAAATGTAATAATTAACCCTTTAAACCATCACACAGTTTTCCATTCATTTCATCTGTAAGATTGGTTTCAAATCGACCGTACCACAGATTCCCCAGGGGAATAGGGATCAAGGAATAGGATTGAGACGAGTCTAAAGTTATCTGGTCGTTCTTTCAAAACAGGTTTCATAAAGGACATTTGCGGGATTAGTTTTCATGCATATATACAGCACAGAGACAAAGAGATTTAGATTGAGAGTTAAAAACGAGCCGACAGTACAATGAGGCAGTCCGTAATTACTAAGAATGTACCTAACCCCAAGAGAACTTGTTTAACAGGATTTTTAGATGTATTCCGTATGTTTATTATTGGGTATAATATGTATTACACTGTCTTTCTAAAAAATACACGGCTGCTAAACGTTTTTTTTCTATATATATATATATATATATATTGTCCACCAGTGTATATATATATATATACACACTGGTGGACAAAATTAAGAGATGGAAAGCATTTTCGCACATTTCTCTAAAAATACCGCACAAAAACCTGGACTGTTGATTGTCATATATAGTCACTGTAGCGCTATTGGCCCTGAGATAAGTTTACGTATTCTTGTGGGCGTTGCTAAGCCAGCAGGAGGTATAAAAGTCCGCATCTAGCTGTTCATCTCATTCCACTGTTCAACACAGTTGCAGATTTTAGTGCATTTTTTTAATAATATTGTTGTTTCTTGCTGTTTTTTAGGTGAAATGAGTGAACATCATCATTTAGACGAAGGTATGAGGTGGAGAATTGTAGGTAGACTTGAGGCAGGCCAGTCCCAAGCTCAGGTTGCTAGGGAATTCGATATAACACCAAGCGGCATTTCCAATTTGTGGAGTCAATTTAAAAGTAGTGGGACAGTATGCAGACGACCAGGACAAGGTCGTCCGAGGGCTACAACGGCAAATGAAGACCAGTATTTGTTCCTTTCAGCTAAGCGCTAGAGGACGGCTACAGCCCCTCAATTGTCTAGGGCCCTCGCGGCTGCTACAGGAACATCAATTTCGAGTAAGACAGTTTCCAGGAGACTCCATGAAAGAGGACTGTATGCCAGGAAGCCCACTATTTGCATCCCACTCACTCACTCCCACAAAAGAGCGCGTGCAGAATGATGCAGACAACATCAAAATTGGACACAGCTTCGATGGGCTAATGATCTCTTCACCGATGAGTCCAGATTCTGTCTACAACCTGATTCTGACGGTTATTGATATGGAGGGAACCTGGAACCCCATACCATCCTAGCAACATTATCGAAAGGGACCATTATGCTGGTGGAGGAGTCATGGTTTTGGCAGGGATCATGCAAGATACCCGCACACCGCTCCACGTGTTTGACAATGGTTCCGTGAATGCCCAGAGGTACAGGCAGGAGGTCCTAGAGCCCTATGTGCGTCTTTTCAGGGGCGCTGTTGGCCCTGAGTTCATTTTTTATGGACGACAATGCGCTACCACATAGGGCTCTCATGGTTGATGAGTATCTGGAAAGCGAGGATATTCAACGAATGGATTGGTCAGCCAAACCCCTGACCTGAATCCTATTGAACATGCTTGGGATGCTCTTTGGGAGAGCTATCGCGATGCGCCAACCTCCCCCCAGAACCATTCTGGAGTTAAAAATTGCTCTGGTGGAAGAATGGGAGGGTTTTCACAAGCCCTCCTTAACTCCCCTTATTAACAGCATCCATCTCTTAATTTTGTCCACCAGTGTATATATGATCCAATTTTATTTTTATTTTTTCATATCTTTCTATAATAAACCAGAGTTCTCTCTCTCTCTATCTCTTTATATATGTATACAGGGTGTCCTAGCAAGACCGGATAAACTCTTCACAGCCAGATTCCTTGTTTGAAATACATAAAAAATGCCCAAAGAACTATACCTCTACGCCCCATAGTTTTCGAAAAAAATGTGAGAGAAAATGGATGACGTCGTATCCGGTTTACGAAAAACGTTTATTCGAAGCATGAACATCAGTATTTGCATAATTTTAAATAGGAATACGTTCGAAATGCTCCTCGCGTATATGGAGGCATGCATGCGCGCGTCGGGGAATGGTTAACTGTACACGTTCTAGCATCGTAGTGTCAACAAAAGTAGACGCACTATGGAGACGGGCAACTAAGTCCATTTCTGAAGTAACTGGATCTTTATATTCCATAAGTCTACTAAAGTTAGCAAAGGACTAGCACGAATGTTGATAAAGTTACTTAATGTTGGAGTGACGGGTTGTTCTCATTAGTAGAAAACACTGTTTGCATGTAATATAATTACCCACAATATCAATCATGTTTGAGTGATGGATTGTTAAAATATGTTTTTCAAATAACATACATTCCTCTCTCCTGGGAATGAAATGCCAAAAACTCTTCCCGTGAGAAAAAAATGCTTCAAATTTATTGAAGTTCATGTTCGATGCATTCACATTTCTTGTAAAAGAAAATTTGCATTCTATAGTGTCACTTTAAATCAAGGTTTGCCTTGATTGATCTCAAATATAAATGATAATTTAACGCTCGTTCTAGGGGACATTCTTCTTTGCGAATTATACTCAGAAGCAGAGAATAGTTTGCAAAATTAAAATCACTTTTAAAATTCCTGTCGTTATATATTATAGCACACCAAAATATTCTTAATAGGACACCAAGTTTATTACACTAGATATGCCTCGATGACTCAACCACAGTGATCCACCATTATTATTTTCAAATCATTTTTTACTTATATTGCCCCTCATCATTAATGATATTTGATTTGAAAAATCATATTTCAAGCATTCAGTGGTGAGATCCGAATAAAATTCTCTTGATTGTAAAAATTTAGTCAGAGTGGACATTTACGGGCGAATGTCAAATTTAAAGTAAGGTATCCCACAGTATGCAAATGCAGGCTGTCATATAAATAAGTCGGGGAATGTAATTGAATTCCGCGAAAGAGAGTTGCGGAGAAAGATTCACTGACACGACGACTGTCAGTGGCACTCGGTGAAAAGTTCCATTCGGAGGCATCGAATAAACTTTGGGTAGAGTCATGGTGGATGCGAGAAATTGGCTCCTTGGGTTTTAGTGAGTTGCTCAAGAAAAACTAAAAAAAGTTCGACAAAAATAAAAGCTAAATTTTGGAAAAATGAATAATAATAATGTTAAAAAAAAGTATTAATTTGTAAAAATAAAATAAAAAAAAAATTATAAAAATAAAATAACAATAAAATAATAATAATAAAAAAAATAATTAATTTACATAATAAAATATAATTTTAAAAAACCAAATAAAAAATAAATAATTTACGGTAGAAAATAAAATAAATAATAATAATAATAGAATAAAAAATAACTAATTTATATAAAAAGTTAAAAATAAAAAAACAAAATAAGAAATAATTTATGACAGAAAATAAATAACAGTAAATATATAAATAATAAAATAATTATATTTATAATACGAGTAAGAATTAGAAATTAAAAGATTAATTATAAATAAATATAATAAAAAATTTTAATTAATTATAAATAAATAAAATAATAAAAATAAAAATAAACTTGTTTATCTTAAACGCAAAGCGGGGAAATATTTATTTTAAAAATCTTGTTTTAATTAATTAGTATTGTGTTTTAATTATAAATTCACGTTAATTAATCACTTCTGCACCAGCATTTAAATACATAACAGTAGTTTTAAATAATTATTTATGTTCTTTCGCCTGTAGCTGTTTAAAAATATTGCTGTTTCCTATTGAATAAATTCTGATGTTAAAAATAAATCAATAAATAATCCTATATTAGACGACTGTTAATTTTAACTTGCGAAAAATGGTAAATGTCTAAATATAATAAAAATAGACTTGACAAATAAAACTCAATTATATGATATTTTCTCTCTTAAAATGGAAACTTGGTAGGTTTCGTTTGTCGCTGCACGGTCATTTTATGCACACTTTAGGCTAATTAGGCCGGGTCCTAGAGTTTAACATGGATTCGAACCACTAACAAACGACCATACCACCACAAGAATTCGAACATGAAGCCTGTGATACCAAAGGTCAGATAGCTAGTCAATTGTCCATCAGGCCTTATTAACTTGATAGGATGACCCAACCAAACAATCCAAATTTGTTCGTCTGCTTAAATGCCAACCAAATAATCCGACAGATATTCCATGCCTATGTAAAAGGCAAAAAAAAATTTACTTTTATAGTATTAGATACATTTAAAATGCTCTCTATTCCTTGAGAAGAAAGCATTTAAAACTATTAAACAAAAAAACATTCGCCATTTGCTATGAAATCATTTTCACTCTCTCATGTTGCCATTGTTTTTATCATTCTTAAACCTTAATTGTTTTATAAATTCCAAAGGACAAAAAGTTGTTCGAAAGAAAACAAAAGAGAATTAAAAATGGATATCGAAAGGAAAATGGAAGAGGTTTAATATAGAATTTAAAAAAATCGCATATTAAATAAAATTAAAAAAAAAACACTTAAGCAAAAATTTCCATTTTATTCAACAATTACGCCAGTTTCGCTTTTCGATTCGTAAACGGGTTCTTTGTTTCTTGCCTTCGGATACGGTCACGAATAAAACCGGAAAAGTTCGAAATAATATTTAAAAAATAAAATAAAAAAAAAAGGCTTAGCAGCAAAAAAAAAAATGGGAAAATATATAAGAACTTTCGCGAAAAAGAGGAATTTCTCATTTGTTTGAGATGTATCATATAACTCTGAACTTCATATTTCTTCCCCTCATTCTTTTTTAGGGGGTGGGGATAAGAAAAGGGTGAAAGTTTCTCATTTGCATAGGCAGCCAATCGTAGCAGTCGCTAGATGAGGAAGTGAAGTAATCGATTCCCGGCAAAGAAAGCCTTGTCCATGGATACATGCAGATGAGAATGAGAATATATGAGCTGTGCAAATTTTCAGAGGGAGTAACATCGAACGACAAATGCCCGACTAATAAAATATGAGTAGCTCGCGAACATCACCATAAAAACACTAAGTAAAAAAGAAATAAAAAAAAAAAGCTCTGCCTGTTCGTGCACCACTTAGTTTAAACATTTTAAGCGATGGTGTAAATGTGTTTGAAATTCATTGCTCCGTTTCGTCAGGCCATTCATTTACAGACTCTTGACTTGAAGTTGTTTATAGATATATATATATTATTTTTTATTTCTTTCAATTTGCCAAATGAAATATAAAACGATCCATTCCGAGAAACGCTTATGAGATTCGAATGTCATGTACAAGGGACGAGATTTTTTTTCATTAGTCATTTTATGATAATTTGTGAATCTATAATTATATTCCTTTACATACATCTCTGAACATTTCTGCTGCAATACTCGAGATATATGACCGATTTATATACTATTTTGTAGTTGATTTCAAATAGAAAATCAAGGTTTATAATCATTTTTACACAGAAGTTGCTTTTATTTTTTTACACGCTTAACCCCGTATCAAAGGTCATATAGCTAGTGGTGTCGTTTTTGTTATCGTTGTCGCTACCTATATAGCTAGCGGACTAGTGGAATTATTTTCGAGTTTTGCCCCCATACGACATGCATGTTTGGTTTGTCGCTCTACGATCATTTTGAGAGCACATTGGACTAGACCGTAACATAACGTGAACGAACTACTACTATTACTACTAATTACTTAAAAATGCATGAACGGCTTTAAAAATTATTTTGGAGCTGATTTCAAATAGTATATCAAAATTATCACATAGAAATTACTTTTAAAAAATTAAAAATTTATAAAATGAAATTTTTATTTATTTATTTTATTTATTTATTTATTTATTTTTTTTTTTTTTTGACTGATTTAAAAAAAAATAAATTCGGATTTGTTTTTATGTGAATGAACTATTTTTGATCTGAAATTTCCAGAATAACACTTCCTTTAACACAAATAATTTTATTGTGTTGATTTCTCTTTTCAAATGTAAATACCCTCATAAACCGATTATGCTAATGAAAACTTCCCTTTTACATCGGTTGACATTCCAAGAAATCCCCAACCTCATTTCTTTTTCCCTATTTATTAGGTGCATTTTCTCAAAAATTAATCCTACTCGATTCTAAATCCCTCGCGTTTTTGTTGAAGAACTGCGTTTTTATCTTTTCATAATACCAATCTGTTATGATGTGGCTTTTTATTTCCATTAAATCCTCCGCTTTTCAGTTTTTAAAATAACAAAGAAAAATTACATACCTCGTTCAAACTAATAAAATTAACAACGCTTTTTGTTAGAGTGGATGCTTATTTCCCAAAATATCAATACCAACGCTTTTAAACTAATAAGTTTACGTTCATGATTGTTTACTTTGTAATATTTCGTAAAGAATTTTCACCATTGTTGATTATTTATTTTATAGGAATTAAAGAATAAAATAAACTCAATAATGTATTAGATATACTCTGAGGAGGGGAATAACATCCCAACACAAAGAAGAAATTCGTATAGAGGAATAAAATTTAAGTGCAGATTATTTCTTAAAGTTTCAAAGTCAGAGGTTAAAATATACATGAGAACAGTTGTTAGAATTGTAAAATGTTGGTACGTCACTATAATCATTATAGTCACCAGGATTTTAAATGCCAGTATGCAAAATGTCATACATTATTGAAGGCAAAATCCAGCATCATGTACAGCCAGTGTTGAGCAACGCTGTGAGTCTGGTATACGCAGATAAGTTACAGTACATATTTGAATGACAACACATTACCAGTTCTAACAATATGATTTTTAAAATTAAAACGAAAAGTAAAAGGAGAGAAAGTTACAACAGACGTATCATCAAAATTGAGAGATTACGTCTTTCTTTAAAGTAAAAAACAAATTATAACGTTGTAGAAAACATAATAGAGGCTCCAGAGAATATTGATTCCATTTTATACTTAATAAAGCTATAACATAGCCTAAAAAAAAAATATATATAATGACATTATAATAATTATGTGCATGTATTTCATCAATAAGGCTGAAAACTTAATTTTTTTTTTTTGATGACTTCCGAAAAAAAAAAAAAAACGAAGAACACAAGTAAACCTAAAAGTTATGTGGTAAATCCCAAGCCTTTACTGCCCTGTTCATTTACAACTCGCTAAAATTGTCTTTTAATATAATTGCATTCATGAATCTATCAAGAAAGTCATCGATTTGATATATCCCTACAACTGAAATAGCATGTGATAATATAATGCTGGTTTTGATATGTATTGATATAAAAGTCTTTGGTATATTTAGTGAAGTCTTCACTTTGACTATGTTAATGTGAAAAAAGGATATATCTATGCGCAACTATGCATCAAAGGCGTTAGAAAAGTGATACCTAATGCAAAATTATATTCTGAGTTAACATTCTTGACTTTTTTGTTTGTTCCATAAATCTCTTTCTTTAGTAAGATGAAAGGCGTGGAGTCTCCTTAAATTACTATTATAAGCATAAAAATAAAATCAGACTAAATCCATTAACTTAAAAGCATATTGATAATGCATATGAATTTTTATTATATTAGGTTGATAAGAAATTAATTTCAATTTCTCCATTTAAGTACATGATAAAAATTGAATGCACTTTCTTGCTAACCTTATATTTAATAATAATAATAAAAAAGTACAATTTAAAATACAAGAGGGTTTAAATTTTACTAAGACTTCCCAATGTAATTACTGTTGTTTTCTCAAATTAAATTGCGATATGGTAAAAAATAGTATTAGTAATTACATAGACCACTAATTGTATTTGTAATTTAATCCTCGCATTCATATGTTTATTGCTAGTAAGTGAAACTATTGTTTTTTTTTTTTCACCCCAATTAATCATTTGTAAAAAGTCTCTTGCTCCAAGTTATTGCAGAATTTTTATTAATATTAAAAATTTAGACCTTATTAAAATTTATCTTTCGTGTAATCATTGAATATGATGCAACAAACTACTCGCATTTATGATCATATTTATTTTTAACATCAGCAGATTTTCCATCAACATATCGATTATCGATTAATATGAGATATATGGGATGTATGTGTTATATATGGAATTATTCCCATATATAAGCACATTTATTGTTAAAATCTTTATATGGGTAATATGGCATATATATAGGATAGATGAGGGATATGCCGATAATATGAAAGGTACTCGTATGAGTAAATAAAATATGAAAGGTACTCGTAGTCACATTTATAGTCAATATCGCCAAACTTTCAGCTAATACATTGATTAATATGGGATGTAGGTGATGGATAATATTATATATAGATAGTATATGACAATATTGAAAATATAGCCACATTTCTAATGAATATGGGCAGATTTTCAATCAATGTATCGATTAATATGAGATGTATGGTATATATAAGGTATATATATATATATATATATGGAATTATTCTCAAGTATTTATTGTTAGTATCACTAGACCTGTGACCACTATATAGATAATCTGAAATCTATGAGATTTATTCGGGATATACTGATAATATGAGAGTTACTCGTAAGCATAGTCACATTTATTGTCAATATCACCAACCTTTCCACTAATACTTGGATTAATATGGGTTGTATGAGATTGATAATGTTATATATGGATAATAAATGAGAATACTGAAAATAAAAGCCACATTTATAATCAATATTTGCAGACTTGCCAGCAATATAATGTTACAGATAAGCAAAGTAGGGAATTCAAGGGAAACATATATTTTTAGGCACTCTACAGATCGTAAAAAATTTAGAAAGATTTTAGCATCTAAATGTCCAAATAAAATATTTCAAATCCCTCTTTGAAAATTCCAAAACACCTTAAAGCCATATTTCACGACTCACAATTCATCCCTACCAGAAATCTATGACCCAAAAGAAAAATTCCTAGGCCCCCAAAAACGTTCTTTGAAGAACGTTCCAAAACCACGCATTTTCGAGACTTAAAAGTTCCTCGAACTGCGTAGGAGGAGGGGGCGAAATAATTTGTTTACCTCAAATAATGGCCCAGTTTCGGCCCATTAAGCCACCGATAATTTAATGATCATATAAAAGGGCCCGCTCGCCTGCCAAATGAATGGTTATGGAGTTCGCAGGGAAAAGTTCTTCTCGAATTTTCCCCAAGTAGTAATGCTAATGACTCTGATTCATTCGCAGTCGCGTTATTTGGGAGCCAATTTATTCTGCTGTTTTCCCTAAACCTTCCCTCTCTGGTGAAAGGGGCGCTATCGACACAGCCCCGGGCACTGATTGTGGTGTTTTTCCATTCCCCTGGAGATGGAGTTTAGATGTATGGGTGCTGGATCATTTGCTGGCCTCAGAAATAGTCTGCGGGTTTTTAACGATTCTTCACATTTTGGTTAGAGAGAGTTAATGCATGAAATTACGCAAAAAACTATGAATCTGAATCTGAATTTGAATAATTATTGGGATGTAGTTTAAAGTGGTGAAAGTCACAATGACGATAAGTATTATTCTTTCTAAAAATGCAAAGGGTTATTATAAAAAACTTTTTGCATGCATAAATAATGAATAGGGTTTAGACAGAGACGTTCAAGTTTAATCTGGTATTTAAGAGGGTTATTTTATAGTTGACATAATGACATGCTGTCGTTTAATTATATGCGTATTGAAAGAAAGTTTTAAAAAAATTGGTTTTCGAAGTTTATTTCTTTTTAAAAAGTTTAGCTTTAGAAAATGTTTTTTTAAAACTTACTCTCAATTAAATAAAAAAAAAAAAATAGGAATTCACATATAGAAGAAATTCAAGTGTATTTTAATGGAAATATTTAGTTTCAAATGACATTCTTCACTTAATTTTAACAAATTGCATATCACATTCTTTACCATTCTATTCTTTACATACTTTTTAAAATTTTTTTGAGTAAAAAAATATAGTGTGCAGTTTTATTTTTGTAGTTTGGTTTGGTTTTTCTAGTAATATGACAATAACAAAATGGAAATATATATATATATATATATAAAGTAAAAATATTGATAACTGATTAATATATTCTATGTTTTTTTACATTCATTTTACAAAATATTAAAATAAAATTTTTAATAAACGAAATATAAATATTTATAATTTGTTTAATTCAAAATAAAACCTTAATTAAATGTCAAATTGCCCATGAAGAATTTGAATTTTAGGTTTACATCATCAATTTAACGTGGATTCAGTTTGAAAACCGACTTCTTGTGACCACCCATTTCCAGAACAAATCGTTGCTGCACCGCCGACTGCTTGAATTCCTAATAAGTGGACCAGCCCGAAGCATGAGCAAATTTGCAATGCACTGCACTCCCCCCCCCCGACCCTCATAACCGTGACTGGCCGATGAGGGTCCATTTTGGGGACTTTCAATTGGATTCATCCGCTTAATGGACCTGTTTTTCTGTGCTGCAGCCCCATTGTGGGCTTTCTGCTTGCACAGATTTGGAAGTCAGTTTGTTGCAATGTTGGCCGAATGCTCTCGACAATTAACGTTCGAGCAACGTTTTAATTTCGGTTTCTACCTGGAGGGCGGAGTTAATGGAATGCAAATTTGGAATTGAATGAATTGATTATGAATGGTGTAGTAGAATAGAGAATCCGTCAATATTAGCCCTGCAATTTATTTTTGTCACGTCATTTCGATTCGATGAATTTAGAAGTTTTATCTTTCTATGCATGTTTGCCCAGTTTATGCTGAGAAAGGCATCGAAGAAAGAAGATTCTTTAATCGGTGTTATGTATAAATAACTACTGATTTTCATTTTTTCATTTGCGTAGGACAACTCGATTACAGCGTTTATTGCAATAGGCTGGACCCAATAAGGCATCAATCCTAAACAATGCGTTCAGGAACGGGGAGATTGGTGGTGATTCCGACAAGGTTTAAAGTTTCTCAAATTAATAGTAAGGCTACTACTATCTAAAACCACACTTTGCCTAGAGCTGTGCTTTAATCACTGTGCCTAGAACCGAGTTGTCCCTTTAAAGTTTGGGAAGGATGTGAGCGATAAGTCTGATTGGGCTATGCGACGCTCTACCATCATATGAGACCAGGACCTATGGCTTAAATTGGATTCGAACCACTACCAATATCCATGGGATGGCCGGGATTTGAACCCGTGGATTGTGGCACCGAACGTCAGAGTTAGACACTCGACCATTGAGGCCCTAATAGTAAGGCTAATTGCTGGGACTTTTCGAGCTTTTTCTCATTCAACGTGCAAATGCGGGGTAAAATATCCCTAATAGTTCGTCTGAAAAGAGTGTGCTCTCCTTACCACCCTGAAAGGGTGTTTACTGTACGATAGTGGAGCACATGGAAAAGCGATGTTCAAACAAAAAAAAAACTGTTAACACTACATGGTGTTTAGTTTTTGAATCGGATGATTTTGATAATTGTGTTTATAATGGGATAATCATTTCGAAATATCATCGTTGTTTCTTCGCGCCCACACAATTTCGAATCAATATTTATCTGGATGATTTCGCACCCTCCTCTGATTTGCAAAAGACCGAAATGGTGGTAATTCTAACCTTTAGAAGATGACAAAGTTTTCCGTTTATTCCCTTTCAAAGTTTGGTTTCATATCGTCGAACCATGCATTCCAATGGGGGAATAGAGTACAAGGAATAAGATTCAAGAAGAGATAAGAGTAACTGGTCCTTCTTGCAAAACAGGTTTCACGGAGGACATTTGCAGGATTAGTTTGTATGTATATACAGATCGAGATTAGAGTGAGAGTTAAGAAAGTGACAGTACAATGAGGTGAGTCCGTAGTTGATAAACATGTACATAACCCCCAAAGAGAACTTGTTTAACAGGATTCTTTTATGTATTTATTGTGTTTATTATTGGGGAGAACATGTGTTATATTATATATTATATATATATATATATATATAAGACAAAAGAGAGACAGAGAACTCCAGGTTTATTATAGAAAGATATGAAAAAAATAAAAAAAAAATTGCATATCACTTAGTGCATGATTAAGTCACAAGTACAGGTCATTCCGAGGTTCGAGATTTTCAGAGATCTTATTTCTACATTTCTAATTGCTTGATCTGCAGCAGTCCTTATTATTACACGGCACGATAAACGAAACCCGAAGGGGTCGCTTGAAAAACAGGCGGAAACTCCTAGCCTATTCAGTCACTTCAGAAAACAAAAGTAACACTTCTGGTCGACTGTTGCAGAACCTACTTCTGCAGTAAAAATCTCCTTTAAGAAAATCCGTCAGGGAGTCAGATACCCTCATTTCTCATTGGAATAGACATTCTCAGCTCGTGGTCAATCACCAATCACGATGGAGCAACTCATGGTATAGTCCATATTCAATCTGCAATTGTATCGACCTCTGAAGGTCGCACATTCTCTAATTTTTATGAGTCTCATTATACATGATATTTGAATATTTGCTATCAGATTTGTGTGACCAAGCTGTTCTCATGAGTATATAACACGAATGCATGTTATATAACTACACACAATATTGTTTGCTTTGTCAAATTTAAGTGATGAGTTGCTATTATATACACTGAAGTGACAAAAGTCATGGGATACCTCTTAATATCGTGTTGGCCCTCCTTTCGCCCGGCGAAGTGCAGCAACTCGACGTGGCATGGACTCAACAAGTCGTTGGAAGTCTTCTGCAGGAATATTGAGCCATGCTGTCTGATAGGCGTCCATAATTGTGAAAGCGTTGATGGTGCAGGATTTTGGGCACGAACAAACCTCTCGATGATGTCCCATAAAGGCTCAATGGGATTCATGTCGGGCGATCTAGGTGGGCAGATCATTCGTTGGAATTGTCCCAGAATGTTCTTCAAACCAATCGAGAACAGTTGTGGCCCGGTTACATGGCGCATTGTCATCCATAAAAATCCCATCGTTGTTTGGGTACATGAAGTCCATGAATGGCTGCAAGTGATCTCCAAGTAGCTGTACATAAGCATTTCCAGTCAATGTTCGTCCAGTCGCACCAGAGGACCAAGTCCATGCCATGAAAAACAGTCCACACCATTACGGATCCACCACCAGCTTGAACAGTGCCTTGCTGACAGTTTGGGTCCATGGCTGCGTGGGGTCTGCGCCACACTCGAACCTACCATCAGCTCTTACCAACTGAAATCGTGACTCATTGGACCAGGCCACGGTTTTCCATTCATCTAGGGACTAACCGATATGCTGACGTGCCCACGAGAGTCGCTGCAAGCGATGTCGTTCTGTGAGTAAAGGCACTCGAGTCGGTCTTCTGCTGGAATAGCCCAAGAAAGCCAAATTCCTCCGCACAGTTCTAACAGACAAGTCCCTTGTACGTCCCCATTGATTTCTGCGGTTATTTGACGCAGTGTTGCTTGTCTGTCAGAATTTACGACTCTTTGCAGACGTCGCCGGTCTCGGTCGTTAAGTGCAGGCGGTCGACCACTGCGCTGTTCATGGTGGGATGTTATGCCTGAAATGTCATACTCTCGGCACACTCTTGACACACTGGATCTGGGAATGTTGAATTTCTAACGATTTCCGAAAATGGCATGACCCATGCGTCTAGCTCAACCAACATTCCAAGTGTTTCAAAGTCGATTTAATTCCGTCGTGCGGTCATCATCACGTCAAAACCTCTTCACATGAATAACTTGAACAGAAATGAAATCTCTGCGAAAGCACTGCGCATTTATACCTGTTCTACGCGATGCTACTGCCATCTGAAAATTTGCATATTGCTATCCTATGACTTTTGTCACTTCAGTGTATTTGCCGAATAAAATAAATTCCTCTCTCATGTCATTGAAATGCCGAAACGCTTCCGTGAAAAAAAAAAATGCTTCCACTTTACTGAAGTTCGTATTAAATACATTCACATTTTTGTAAACAAGAATTTACATCATACAATGTGACGTTAAATCAAGGTGTGCCTTTTGATTGGATCTCAAACATAAATGATAAATGATAATTCATTGGATCCTCAAACATAAATAATAAATGATAATTCATTGGATCTCAAACATAAATGAAAACGTTTGAATCGTTCTCAATTGAAAGTATTGAATCGTTCTAGTGAAAATTCCCTCCTTGCGAATTATACTCAGCATCAGCCGAATAATTCGCATACACATGTCAATCAAAATCACTTTTAAACCCTATGTCGTTTATATTATAGCACACCTAAATAATGATAGAGATGAGACACCAAGTTTATTATACTATATGTACCACGATGACTCAACCGCGTTATTGATGATCCACCATTATTATTTCCAAATCATTTTTATTGATATTACTTCTCATCATTAATAAGATTTGATTTGAAAAATCATATTTCACGTACTCATTATTGAGATCCGAGTAAATGCTCATGATTGGTAAAAATTTAATCAGAGTGGACATTCATGGGCGAATGTCAAATTTTAATGTCATGTATTCCGCAGTATGCAAATGCAGGCTGTCAAATAAAATAAGTCGGGCAGTGTAATTGAATTCCGCGAAAGAGAGTCATGGAGGAGAATTGTCGTGTAAGTGACACGATAACTCTCAGTGGCACTTGGCGAAAAAGTTCATTCCTCGATAGCGTCAAATAAACTTCGGGTAGAGTCGAGGTGGATGCAGTGAAATGGCTCCTTGGGTTTTTATTGAGTTGCACAAGAAAACTCAAAGCAATGCCAAAAAAAACCGCTAAATTTCAAAAAAAAAAAAAAAGAATAAATAATAATAATATAAAGAAATGAAAAGAAAAGAAAATAGTAAAATTATATAAAAAAAAATAATTTATAAAAATAAAGTGACAGTAAATAAAATAAGAATAATTAATTTATATAAAATGATAATTTTAAAAACAAAAATTAAAAATAAATAATTTATGATAGAAAATAAAAATAAATAATAATAAAATAGTTATAATAATGAAATAAAAAATAACTAATAAAAAATAATATACATAGACAAAAAATATATAAAAAGATAGTTTAAAAAAAGAATATAGAAAAAAAAATAATGTAAGATAGAAAAGAATATAACAATAAAAATACACGGAATGAAATATTTATATTTATATAACGAGTAAAAATTAAGAAAATAAAATGTGAATAACAAGTAAATAAAATAATTAAAAAATGATTTAAAAATAATTTAAATAATATATTAATAACAAGTTTATGTTTGAAATTCAAAGTGGAGAAATATTCATTTAAAATATTTTATTTTAATTAATTAATATTTTATTTCAATTTTAAATATCGTGCTTATTCATGTTAATTAATTAGTTCTGCACTAATATTTCCTTACATAAAAGTAACTTTAATTAATTATTTATGTTCTTTAGCTTGAAATCTGTTTAAAAGCATTGCTATTTAATATGGAATTAATTCTGATGTAACAAGTTCAGGCCTATTAGACAATTGTTAATTTTAAATTGCAAAAAATGGTAAATCTCTAAATATAATAAAAGTACCTTTGACAAATATAATCAATTATAGGAAATTTTCTCTTTTTTAAACCGTAAACTTGGTAAGGCTGGTTTACTTTGTCGTTCTACGGTAATTTTTTAAAAACACATTGAACTAAATAGACAAGGTCTTAACGTGGATTCCAAACCACTGAAAACATCCATTCCACCACCAGGATTCGAAGATGTAGTTTCAGTGATACCAAAAAAGCCAGAGAGTTAGTCAATAGGCCATCAGGCCGTGTTAACTTGGTAGGATGGTCCAACCAAGCAATCCAATGTTGTTCCTCTGTATAAATGTATGGTGTATTCATGCCAAACATGCAGCATGCCAAATAATCCGAGTGAAAATCTAAGTCCATATAAATAAAAACAATCGAGTCGTTTCTATCTCAGAAACATTTAAAAATGCCTTTATTCCTTGAGAAGAAAAGTATTTAAAAATTGTAAATTAAAACATTTTCCACATTTGCTACGAAATCTTTTTTCTCTTTCCTCATGTTGTCATTGTTTTTTCATTCTTGAAACCTTAATTGTTTTATAAATTTCAAAGGCCAAAAGTTGTTTGAAAGAAAACAAAGGGAATTAAAAAGGGATATCAAAAGAAAAAAGGGAAGAGTTTAAATATAGAATTAAAAAAACCAGGCATATTAAAGGAAAAAAAAACAATCTAATGCTAAAATTTTCATTTATTCAACAATTACTTCGGTTTCATTAGAGGTAAAATTGCTCGTTTCCTGTGCCTCGGACAGGTCACATTAAGAAACTGAAAAGTTCGAAACAATATTTTAAAACAAACAAAAAAGGCTTAACAAAAGGAAATAAATAAGAACTTTCTTATGCCTCCTTATCACGGAAAAGGGAATTTCACTATTCATATGCATCGTGTAATTCTGAACTTCCATATTTCTTCCCTCGTTCTTTTAAGGAGGGAAGAGAAGGTGAGTTTTCGCAATTTGCATAGGCAGCCAATCGTAGCAATCGCCAGATGAGGAAGTGAAGTGATCGATTCCTTGCAATGAAAGTCTTTTGCCCATGGATACATGCAGATGAGAATGAGAATATATGAGCTGTGCAAATTTCCAGAGGGAGTAACATCAGAACGACAAATGCCTGACTAATAAAATGTATGAGAGTAGCTCTGCGAAC
>BPLR01005964.1:0-31343 GCA_021605095.1 Caerostris extrusa
TTCATTTTGAAAGGAGGTTTTGCTTAAGTGATTGAATGGCACTGTGCGGAAACGTGAAGGACATTATTGTGCTTTTGCTGGCGCTAAATTCCATTTCTGTGGTAGGGTATTAATTTTTAATGTACTATATAGAGGGAATAATAAAATATGTTTTGTATTTATCTTCAGTTAGATCAAAAATGAGAAAAGATTTGAAAGAATTATGAGCGTGTATGGTTCTCAAACGTATAAAACATTGAAAACAAATGAATCTTAAATCATATTAATCACATATATACTTTAATAACTGATAAATAATTATTAAAAATATATAATTATCCTCTTAATTATTGAAGAAAGACTATCACAGCGATTGTATCATATTTTTTATAGTTTTCATTGCAGAAAACAATTTTACTGAAAAAGTACTGTTAATAAACTAATTGCTAAATAATAGTCCCTTCATATTCCAAACGCTTACTGACAACGTGCAGCATATTGAAAATCTAACAAACAGACTCGAAATGCGTGTCCAATTCTGAATTAATGGCTTCAAATGCGTAATAAAAGCATGTGAATAACTTCTAAATTAAATAAATTTGACACAGATTTGCATGCGCTCACTGCCCAGCAATAAATTCAATATTTAATTAGATTAAAATCCTCTCTTGTCACCATTCTGCTGCAGTCGACCTCCAGTGCGCCATAACGGAGGCTAGAGGTGGCTGTAAAATCACAATGACGGATTAATACAAGCTGGAATATTTAGCTGAATGCGTCTTTATCATTCAGTACTGGTTCAATTACTCCCAACGTTTCAAGTTGGATAGCCGGTTGGATGGCCGTTTGAGGTTATGGTTATTCAAATCAATGCGTGTCCCTGAATGGTGGAATTTATGGGGATATGTGCAACCATACGCGGCAGAGGGACAGGCTGAATTATGAACAGCGTTGTGCATTGTGTATATTACTTCATTTCCACAGCATTATCTAGAGAAGGGGTGGTCAACCATTGTAGTATATTTAGAGCCACTATAGACATTTTGGGAGTGAAAAATTGAAACATAATGAGTTATTATTTTTACTATTATATATTATACTGTATTACTACGATTATTATTATAATAGTGCTTACTATTATTTTTTCATGTAAACATGGAAAATATGTTAAGAATGATACTCAATCCACATTGTAAAGAAATATATAAGACTAAAAGGAAAATAAAAAAATTGAAATCATTGAAATATATTTATTTTACCATTGCGATATTTGTTATTCCAATCTTTCACTTAGATGTTTTAAATCGATCTCAATTTCGGTATTTGCACATCGAAATTAAAGTAATGTCAGTTATATTCTGTAGCGTAGTAAATGTCAAAATTACGGTGAGTCAGAGGCAGCAGTTATTATTTGGAGAGTAACATATCCCAGCACAATCCACAAACTGCTTAATCGGAGAAATGAGTTTTTAAAGATTTCATATAACCACCATTCAGACTTTCGTCCAAGCCAATGTCGTGAAAAGCCACAGAACATTCAATTTCGAGCCATATTAAAACTCCCTTACACAAATGACGCATATTAATACGTAATAAGGCGTTGCCTCAAAATGTGTTTCTTCTACACCATTAAATCACGAATCCCCGATGTTTTTGTTTTGTTTCTACCTTCTTCGAAACCAAAGTGAGAATGGTGATTTGAGTGTCCATCTAAGTGTGCAGGTAGAAATCGTTCCCACGACGAAAGTGAAGTTTATATAAAGAAAACTATTACAATCTTTAACTAAAACAATTTCCTTTCAGGAAAAGATGCATTTTTTAGGCCATAAATGCGCTCCTCAGTGAGTGGAAAGTAAAAAAGCGAGAAAAACTACAGAAAGACTTATTGTTAAGTGTTGTGTATGTTTACTTTGATGACATCTACTTTCACAGCCCTCTCTAAAGAAAACGGGATTAAGGAAGAAAAAGGAAACGGGGGTGCTCTGAAATCTGAGGCAAAATAAATTAATTCTTTTATTTTGAAAGGAGCTTTTGCTCAAGGATTAAATGACACCATGTGAAAACGGGAAGGACTTTATTGTATTTTGTTGGCGCTAATTTCCATTTCTATGCTGTTTGTTGAAAAATTGTTTTTGTCATTTCTTCAGTATTTTTCATTACTTTTGGTATTGATTTGTTATGTGCCTTATAGAGTTAATAATAAAACATGTTTTGTATTTAAATATAGTTAGATAAAAAACTTTTAACTTTTTTATTAATTTTAAAGTACCTCATAGAGGGAAATAATAAAATATGAAAAACTGAAAAACTTATAAAACATTGAAAAACAAATGTATCATAATTCATATTAGTGACATAATATACTCTTTAATAATCGATAAATAATTATTATAAATTAAAGTTATTCACTTAGAAATTGATGAAAGTCTATCATAGCGATTATTTTATGATTTTTCATAGATTTCATTGCAATATAACAATTACACTGAAAAAGTATGATTAATAAACTTCCTACTAAATAATATTTACCCTGCATATTACAAACGCCTATTCAAAACGCACAGCATATAGAAAATCTAAATAATAGTCTGAAAGGCGTGTCTTATTCTGAATTAATTTGTTTCAAATGTGTAATAAAAACATGCGGATGCCTTGTAAAGTAAATGAACTTGACACGGATTTGTATACGCTCTCTGACCAGAAATAAATTGAATATTTAATTAGGTTAAACTCCTTTCCTGTCGCCAGTGTGCTGCTGCAGTCGACCTCCAGAGTGCCATAATGCAGGCTAGAAGTGGATGTAAAATCACAATGCGGATTAATACAAGCTTGAATATTTCGCTGAATGCGCTTTAATCATTCGGTATCTGTTCAATTACTCCCGACGTTTCAAGTGGGATAGCTGGTTGGATGGCCGTTTGGGATTATGGTTATTCAAATCAATGCGTGTCTCTGACGGTGGGATTTATGGGGATATGTGCACGCATACGCGGCAGAGTGACGGGCTGAATTATGAACAGTGCTGTGCATTGCTTCATTTATACAGCAGGACCTAAAGGATAATAACGATTTTGGTACTGCATTACTATTTAATTTAATTAAATTCCGTTGTAGTATTTTTAAAATTAATCAGCTGCTATAAAAAATGTGACAAAATTTACAAGTAATAAGTTATTTCTCACTTATGGTATACATGGCACATATATATTGCTATTAATGGACATGATAATAACAATAGCAATACGTTTGGATTCCTGGAGTTTCCTAATCCTATGATCAGTTAGTTAGACTTAACGGCATAAGATCTGACTGAGCATGCGTGGGTAATTATAGGACGTAGAATAAAGCTGCATACAAAAGAATTTTCCTGTTTCTGCTCATGCTAGTGTGCCTATAGACAAAAGAAAAAAAGTAAAATTCAAAAGGAATTTATTTTCAGTATATTTGAAATGCTTTTTCTATCTGAGGTGCTGGTGTAAGTAAATATCTAAATATTTTGAAATATTTTTTAAGAAATTATGGTATCGTTAATTTAATCATTTTGTTTTTTTTTTTTTTTTATTACCTACCATGAAGAGGACTGCTACACTATTATCAAAATTTAATGCAAATTTCCACTCGTCAAAATATTTATTAAGGATTTTAAGTTGATTTGTTAGATAGTCAGCAAGATAGTTGCGTTATAGTTCTTTCAAAGAATAGCTATATCATCTGAATAAATTGGAGTCAGAACTTTAAGGTAAGCAGTCATTTCCGAGATAAAAATAGAGGAAAGAAGGTGGGGGGAAATTTTCAGAACAATAGTAAAATCTGCTGTTTTAAATTAATGTTTTGTAACATTAAGTGGTTGAAATTGTTTCAACGTAAAGGTTTCTAATATAGTGCAACCAGTAAGGAAATTCAACGAATAATTTAACACTTTATGCTCAGATTTAACACTATGTTATCTCAAGGATATCTTGATTAAATGCAAATGTTAAAATTTATGCCACAATCGCCTCCTTTACAAATTTGTATCATACGAAGTTTCATTAATTGAAAATTATTCAAATATTTCGTATCTCTTAACAATATTACGAAAAACAAACCAACATTCCACTACAATATTGCTAAATTATGATGTGTAATAGTAAATATTTGTGGTACGCAATTCTTGCCATGTGAAAATATGTGGATTATTATATTCCATTAAATTAAAAAAAAAACCCTTCAATGTAAATTACAATTCAAATCACGCTGTTAAACAGAGGTATTTAATGCAAACAACCACAATTATAAAATCCATTAATAATATGTTCTTTGATAAATATTTTAATTTACTGTTAAATATAATGCAAACGATCCCCAGCGTCTTACCTAAAATATTATGAATTCAGAAAATAATAACCAAGTAAATGTCAAAAGTACAGTGAGTACGCAGCAGTGTGAGCCAATATTTGGCGAGTAAAATATCCTCGGCACAATCCACAAACTGCATAATCGGAGAAATGAGTTTTTAAAGATTTAATATAACCACCATCCAGACTTTCCTCCAAGCCGAAATCTCGAAAAGCCACAAATTATTCCCTTTCGAGCCATATTAACACTCCCTCAAACAAATGACGCATATTAATACTTAATAATGCTTTGCCTCAAAATTTGTTTTTCAACACCATTAAATCCCGAATCCCCGATGTTTTTGTTTTGTTTCTACCTTTCTTCGAAGCCGAAGTGAGAATGGTGATTTGACTGTCCATCTAATTGTGCAGGTAGAAATCGTTCCCACGACGAAAGTGAAGTTTATAGAAAGAAAACTATTATTATCTTTAACGAAAACAATTTCCTTTCAGGAAAAGAGGCATTTTTATGCCATAAATGCTCTCCTCGGTGAGTGGAAAGTAAAAAGCGAGAAAATACAGAAGATCCTATTGTTAAGTGTTGTATGTTTACTTTGATGACATCTACTTTTACAGCCCTCGCTAAAGAAAACGAGATTAAGGAAGAAAAAGGAAACGGCGCTACTCTGAAGTCTGAGATAAAATAAATTAATCTTTTCATTTTGAAAGGAGCTTTTGCTTAAGGATTAAACCACACTATGTGGAAACGTGAAGGAATTTATTGCATTTTGCTGGCGCTCAATTCTTTTTCTGTGGTAGGGTATTAATTTTTAATGTATTATATAGAGGGAATAATAAAATATGTTTTGTATTTATCTTTAGATAAATCAAAAATGAGAAAAGATTTGAAAGAATTATGAGCGTTCATGGTTCTCAAACGTATAAAACATTGAAAACAAATGTATCTTAAACCATATTAATCACATATATACTTTAATAACTGATCAATGATTATTAAAAAATAAAATTATGCTCTTAATTATTGAAGAAAGGCTATCACAGCGATTGTATCATGATTTTTTATAGTTTTCATTGCACAAGTAATTTGCATAATTTTCATTATTCCATAACAATTTTACTGAAAAAGTACTTTTAATAAACTAATTGCTAAATAATAGTGCCTTCATATTCCAAACGCTTACTGACAACGAGCAGCATATTGAAAATCTAAATAACAGCCTCGAAATGCGTGTCCAATTCTGAATTAATGGCTTCAAATGCGTAATAAAGCATGCGGAGGTGGCCCAACCATTACAGTAGATTTAGACCCACTATAGACATTTTTGGAGTAAAAATTGAAACATAATGAGTTATCATTCTTACTATTATATACTATACACTTATTGCTACTATTATTATTACTATACTATTATTATAATAGTGCTTACTATTATTCTTAGAAGTAAACATGGATAATATATTAAGAATGATACTCAACGCACATTGTAAAGAAATATATTACACTAAAAATGAAATAAAAAAAAATTGAAATCATTAAAATATATTTATTTTACCATTGCGATATTTGTTATTTCAATCATTCACTTACATGTTATAAATTGATCTCAATTTGGGTATTTGCACATCGTAATTGAAGTAGCGTCCGTTATGTTCTGTAGCGTAGTAAATGTCAAAATTACAGTGAGTTAGTGGCAGCAGCTGAGTCATTATTTGGCGAGTAACATATCCCAGCACAATCCACAAACTGCATAATCGGAGAAATGAGTTTTTAAAGATTTAATATAACCACCATCTAATCTTTCCTCCAGGCCAAAATCTGGAAAGCCACAGATTATTCCATTTCGAGCCATATTAAAATTCATTCAAACAAATGACGCATATTAATACGTAGTAATGACTTTTTGCCTCAAAATTTATTTCTTCTGCACCATTAAATCATGAATCCACGATGTTTTTGTTTTGTTTTTAACCTTCTTCGAAGTCAAAGTGAGAATGGTGGTTTGTGTCCATCTAAGTGTGCAGGTAGAAATCGTTCCCACGACGAAAGTGAAGTTTATTTAAAGAAAACTATTATTATCTTTAACGAAAACAATTTCCTTCAGGAAAAGAGGCATTTTTTACGCCATAAATGCTCACCTCGGTGAGTGGAAAGTAAAAAAGGGAGAAAACTACAGAAAGTGTTATTGTTAAGTGTTGTATGTTTACTTTGATGACATCTACTTTTACAGCCCTCGCTAAAGAAAACGGGATTAAGGAAGAAAAAGGAAACGGGGGTACTCTGAAGTCTGAGATAAAATAAATTAATTCTTTCATTTTGAAAGGAGCTTTTGCTTAAATTAAATGACACCATGCGAAAACGTGAAGGACTTAATTGTATTTTGCTGGCTCTAAATTCCATTTCTAAGCTGAGGGTAAGAAAACTTTTTCGTCTTTTGTTCTGTGTTTTCATTACTTTTAGTATTAATTTTTAACGTACGCCATAGATGGAATAATAAAATAAATTTTTATTTATCTTAGTTAGATCAAAATTGAATAAAAGATTTGGAAGCATTATGAGCTGTGGTGGTTTTAAAACTTATAAAACATTGAAAAACACATTTTTCTTAAATCACATATTAATAATTATTATTATCAATTATTAATTATCATATTAATAATTTTTCTTAAATCACTTTAATAATTGTAGTTATTATTAAAAATTGAAGTTATACACTTAATTATTGATAAAAGAACTATAGCTCATATCAAGATTTTTCATTAGTTTTCGTTAATGCACTATGATTTTATAATTCAATCATTCTTCAAACAATTGGCTAACGTTCTGCTCTTTGGTCCGACAGGTTTCAAGGTTTAAATCCCTGGCGGTGGCATGGAGGTTTGTGAGTGGTTCGGAATCCATGTTAAACTGTAGGGCCCGGTATAATTAGCCTAAATTATGCACAGGATGACCGTAGAGCGAAAAGCCAAACCAATCACTTTATGATTGCCTTCTTTATAAAGCCTATATTTTCTGTTTATCAAGAAAGTTCCACTCTGACTTTTAATTGCACGTAATTTATTAAAGATAGTTTAAATATTTCTGATGATAATAACTAACAGCTACTTGCTAACAGCTATACTATTATACTAATGTATCAAAATATTCTCTAGAAAACATTCAGAAAATTTATACTGTATTTTTTTCAGGATAAATTGAGACAAAAATACATGCAATAGATTTACAGCATGGAAGGCATTTAGTTAGCAAATTGTTGTTGGAGTAAATTTGAGAACGATAATAATACGTTTTTAATTTTTTTTTAAAAATTTAATGGAAAAAAATGTTTAATAATGAAATCAGTGTTGAATTTTACAATCTCGAGAAACCAGTTAAGAACTCAACAAAGTGCTGATTCTCAATCGTATTTCGCTAAAATTTAAGATATTGTAACAGGAGTCATAGTCAAATATTTTAAAGAATTATATCCTATAAATTTACCTTGACTTTTTTCTATGAAATGAATATGATTAATTTTAACTTTTTGTTTTAACGAACAATTTTAAACTTCCGCGAGTAGAAGAGAACGGATAAAATTAGATTTAAGAAGATTCATCATTATAGAATAATGTTTATTAATTGTAAAATACATAAAATGGAATCTTGAATATCATATAGGAATACTGTTGGTATACAATTTGAATACAATGTACATCATTATTCATAAATTTCCCTTTCACTCATCCATTTATACATGCATATATCATGACTAAGAGATGAAATGATTTAAATAATTTTCAATCAATGAAACTTTATACAGTACATATTTGTGGCGTCCATTTTAACACTTGAGTTTAATCAAAATATGCTTGAAAAAGTATGTAATAGTAAAACTGAGTATAAAATGTTAAAGAATCGGTTAAATTTCCTTAGTGATAGCTCTATGCCAGAAATTTTAACAGTAATACCATTGAATTTTATAACAGGTTAAATTAAAAAAGAGATAATCTTACTTTTGTTCTACAGTGTCTTTCTCCGTAAATGGCAATATGTATGTGTTATTTAACCATTAATAAGAAATAATCTATTACTTGTAAATCTCGTCTCATTTCTTAAAGCAGCTCAATAATTGCAACAAAAATTATAACAGAATTAAATTAATTAAATTAGTATTGCAATACCGAAATATTGATTATCCTATAGGTAATCCTGCAGAAATGAACTAATGTAAATGCAAAGCGCTGTTCATAATTCAGCCTGTCATTCTGCCGCGTATACGTGCACATATCCCCGCAAATCTCACCGTCAGAGACACGCATTGATTTGAATAACCATGACCTCGAACGGCCATCCAACCGGCTATCCCACTTGAAACATCGGGAGTAATTGAACCAGTACTGAATGATAAAGGCGCATTCAGCGAAATATTCAAGCTTGTATTAATCCGTCCTTGTGATTTTACAGCCACTTCTAGCCTGCATTATGGCACACTGGAGGTCGATAGAAGCAGCACACTGGTGACATGAAAGGAGTTTAACATAATTAAATATTCAATTTATTTCTGGGCATTGTACGCGTGCAAATGTGTGCCAAGTACATTTACTTTAGAAGGCCTGCATGCTTTTATTACTCATTTGAAACCATTAATTCAGAATAGGATACTCATTTGGAGGCTATTATTTAGATTTTCAATATGCTGCGTGTTGTCAGTAGGCATCTGTAATAGTGCAGGGACTTATTTGGGAGGAAGTTTATTAAATGTCCTTTTCAGAGCAATTGTTGAATTTAAAAAGATACATTCGGTATTTTTTTTTTTTTTTTTTTTCCACAATGCAGGAAATTAAAATGTATTACCCTAATATTAATATTAAAGGACAGAGGAATATTTTATTTTAGTAGGGGTTTCCTTTTTTACTGTTTTATTTTAATAATTTCTATAATTCTTGGCAATTTACCTAATAATCATAACCTAATCTCCTAATAAAAATAGAAGTGGCTGTAATACCCATAAGTCATACATTTTACTACCTTATATGAGGCCCCTCGGTAATAGAAAACTCCAGGAATCCAACGTATTGTTAATTTTATTAACATGTCCATTAATAGCAATATGTATATCATAAGTTAGAAATAATCTATTACATATATTCTATTACCTGTATCTGAATAAAGGAAAAAAATTATAATAGTATTAAATTGTTAAGTTATTTAATAATAGAATCCGAATTTTTGATTATCTTCTAGGTCAGGAGGAGGGGGCAACCCGCGGCCCGTCTTGAATATTTTTGCTGCCTTGAGATTTATCACACTTGTACAAAATATATTTATTTTAGAATGGCAAAAGTAGTAAAAAGTAATGTATTAAAAAATACATTAAGTGTGTATCTCTAGATTAAAAATTAACTACCGAAAATATGAAAGAAAATTAATTTTAATTCTAAAATAATATACTTGAGAATATATGATATATATTGACGGTTTTATTTAAGAGATTATAGTTATGAGTTCGCAGAATAATTAAATTATGTTTCTGCGAACTCATGATGTTCGCGCATCTCGAAACATCTAATACTTATAACAGGTTCTATGTTTCACTTTAAGTGACCTCAGTCACGCAATGACACTCTAGATATTAACAGTTGATTGTTGATAGCCGAGCAAAGCAGATAAATTCAAGTTGTTTGCACATATGTTGTTTTTGGTTCAACTTACAGTTGCGAATCGTTTTTTTTTTTTTTTTTTTCGAAAATTAAATTGACCAAACACAAAACATGCTCAAACATAACGGACACTACATTAAATGCGATGTGCAAATACCCAAATTTACATCGATTTGCAATAGCTAAGTGCAAGAGTGGCGTAAACAACATAGAACTAGCAAATTAAATATTTTTTAATGATATCATTTTTTTTTATTTTGTTTATATTTATATATTTTTATACTTCATTTTAAGTGTTATATATTTCTTTAAAATATTAGTACAGTATCATTATTGCTATATGATACTATACTATATGCTATGTTTACATATAAGAATAATAGTAAGCATAAAAATAACTCATTATGTTACGAGTTTTCACTCTAAAAGATATCTATAGTGGGTCTAAATCTAATATGGGGGTATATGGTTTTATATAGTATGCGACGCACAAGATCATTTGTGTTGGCCACCCCTGCTCAAGGTAATACTGTAGAAAGGAAGTGATGTATGACACCAATGCGCAGCGCTGCTCATAATTCAGCCTGTCACTCTGACGTGCACATATCCCTGTAAATCCCACCGTCAGAGACACGCATTGATTTGAATAACCATAAGCTCGAACGCCCACCCCACTTGAAACGTTGGGAGTAATTGAACCAATACTGAATGATAAAGGCGCATTCAGCAAAATATTCAAGTTTGTATTAATCCGTAATTGTAATTCTACAGCCACTTCTAGCCTGCATTATGGCACACTGGAGGTCGACTGCAGCACACTGGTGACGTCAAATGAGTTTAACCTGATTAAATATTCAATATATTTCTGGACAGTGAGCGCATATAAAGCTGTGTTAAGTTTATTTACTTTAAGGAAGGCAGCAGCAGGCTTTTATTACGCATTTGAAACAGTTCATTCAGAATAAGACACGCATTTTGAGGCTATTATTTAGATTTTACAATATGCTGCGCGTTATTAGTAGGCGTTTGTAATGTGCAGGGACTGTTATTAAGCAGGAAGTTTATTAAATGAACTTTTTAGAGTAATTGTTGAATTTAAAAAGATACATTGGGTAATTTTATCATAACAGCCTTTTATTTCTTTTTTCCGTTATTCAAATAATAATCTGAGTATGATTCCATCTATTGAAAAAAAGGAGTATGGCAACTTTTAAGAACCAGTTAATCCATGGAACAGAAGTTAGCAATTGTATGAATATATATGCAATATTCAAATTTAATTGAAGAAATAATTTTTTTGTAAGTAATTTTCCTATAATATTAATGATGTCTGTTGTGCATCAAATGTATTGTGTCGTGTGCTCTTGTAAAAATAAAATTGTGTGCTGTTAAACGTGAATCTGAATTTGACCACACATAGATCGAGCTGCACAAACTAACCGACATTGCTCTACAATAATGTTTAATTATAGTATGTTATAATAAAGATGTGTGACACGAAAGTCTTTCAATTGGAAAATATGTGGACTATTTTTTTATATATTTATCAAATTATAAAAATAATATGGAGACTTCAATGTAAATAACAATTCAAACCACATTATTAAACGGCATTTGTTTCTTACAAACAACCCCGATAATGAAACCCATTAATGTTATGTCCTTTGATAAGTACATGAATTTAATGTTAAACATAATATAATCGATCCCACAGTAACGAACATAATATATTATTAATTCAGAAAGTAAAAACCAAGTAAATATCGAAATTACAGTGAGTTAGAGGCAGAAGTATGAGTCATTATTTGGCGAGTAACATATCCCAGCACAATCAGCAAACTGCGTATTCGGAGAAATGAGTTTTTAAAGATTTAATATAACCACCATCCAGACTTTCCTTCAGGCCAAAATCTCGAAAAAGCACAGATTCAGCCTTTCGAGCCATCAAACAAATCTCCCTCAAACAAATGACGCATATTAATACGTAATAATGCTTTGCCTCAAAATTTATTTCTTCTACATCATTAAATCATGAACCCACGATGTTTTTTTTTTTTTTTTGTTTTTTACCTTCTTCGAAGTAAAATTGAGAATGGTGATTTAAGTGTCCATCTAAGTGTGCAGGTAGAAATCGTTCCCACGACGAAAGTGAAGTTTATATAAAGAAAACTATTATTATCTTTAACGAAAACAATTTCCTTTCAGGAAAAGAGGCATTTTTTTGCCACAAATGCGCTTCTCGGTGAGTGGTAAGTAAAAAAGTGAGAAAAATACAGAAAGTCTCATTGTTAAGTGTTGTATGTTTACTTTATTGATATCTACTTTTACAGCCCTCGCTAAAGAAAACGGGATTAAGGAAGAAAGAGGAAACGGGGGTGCTGTGAGTCTGGGATAAAATAAATTAATTCTTTCATTTTGAAAGGAGCTTTTGCTTAAGGATTAAATGACACCATGCGAAAACGTGAAGGACTCTATTGTATTTTGGTTGGCGCTAAATTCCATTTCAATGCTGTGGGTTGAAAAAAAAATTTCACCTTTTTTCAGTGTTTTCATTATTTTTGGTATTAATTTTTAATGTACGTTAGAGGGAAATAAAAAATATGTTTGGCATTTTCTTTTTTTCTTCTAAAGTA
This sequence comes from Caerostris extrusa, assembly GCA_021605095.1. NCBI lineage: Eukaryota > Metazoa > Arthropoda > Arachnida > Araneae > Araneidae > Caerostris > Caerostris extrusa. The sequence goes on from BPLR01005964.1 coordinate 12,587, forward strand.
GACGACACAGATTTGCACGCGCTCACTTTTCAAAAATAAATTCAATATTTCATTATGTTAAACTCCTTTCCTGTCACCAGTGTGCTGTTGCAGTCGACCTCCAGTGTGCCATAAAGGCTGGAATAAAAAATCACAATGACTGATTTGGCTTGAATGTTTCGCTGAATGCGCCTTTATCATTTAGTTGGTTCAATTACTCCCGACGTTACAAATGGGATAGCCGGTTGGATGGCCGTTTGAGGTTATGGGCCTCTGACTAGGGAAAGCATACGTGGCAAATGGAACTTGAACACTGATTACTTCATTTCTACAGCATTACCTGGAGGTTTTTAAAATTTCGTATTTTATACTCTATTATTATTTATCTTAATTAATTTAATTCTGTTATAATATTATATAGCTGCAGAAAAGAAATGTCACAAAATTTGCTAGTGATATATTACTTCTTACTTATGGTATAAAATACACATACATATTGGTATTAATGGACAATTTAAGAGCAATAAAAATACTAAGCGTTTGATTCCTGAGTTTTCCTATCCCAGAGGGACCTCATCTATGGTAGAAAAAGGTATAAACAGTTGACTAAAACGTAGAATAATGTAAATTACTAATATAAAACAGTGAAAAATACCCACTAAAGTAAAATATTCCACTGTATTTTAATATTAGTATTAGGATCATAAATTTTAATTTCCTGGATTGCGGAATTTTTTTTCTGTAGTTCCCGCTCTAATCAACCTAATGTGTGCACAAAATGACCGTAGAGCGTCAAACCAAATTAAACCTGGATTGATGTCTTTTCGAGCTTATCAAGAGAATTAAATTAATTATCCGAAGAAAATCTTCCTTCCTTTTCTTAAGAAAGTCTTTAAGTGGAGAAGTATTGATGGTTTCGCTGTATTTCTGAATTTCACATATATCATTTAACTTCTGTGATTTGCCTAAGAGTGATATTTTGAAGTGCTTCAATGATTTTAAGTAACAGTTTTAAGATGTATTAAGACAAACAAACTACAAAATTGCATAATTATAATGTGTTATAGTAAAGATGTGTGGTACGCAATTCTTGCTATTTGAAAATATGTGGATAATTTTTAGGAATACAGGAAGGAAATAGAGCCTTTAATGTAAATTACGATTCAAACCAGGTTATTAAAGAGCATTTTATTTCTTACAAACAATCACAATTATAAAATCCATGTTACTTGATAAATATTTTTAATTTACTGTGAAACGTATTGCCGATCATCCCCGTATCTTACATTCAATATCATTAATTCAGAAAGTAATAACCGAGAAAAAATGTCAAAATTACAGTGAGTTAGAGGCAGCAGTCTGAGTCATTATTTGGCGAGTAACATATCCCTACACAATCCACAAACTGCATAATCGGAGAAATGAGTTTTTTAAAGATTTAATATAACCACCATCCAGACTTTGCTACAGGCCAAAATCTCAAAAAGCCACAGATTATTCCCTTTCGAGCCACATTAAAACACCCTCAAACAAATAGCATCAAAATTTATTTCTTCTACACCACAAATCACGAATCCCCGATGTTTTAGTTTTGTTTTCGACCGTCTTCGAAGCCAAAAGTGAGAATGGTGATTTGAGTGTCCATCTAAGAGTGCAGGTAGAAATCGTTCCCATGACGAGAGTGGAGTTTATATAAAAAAACTGTTATTATCTTTAACGAAAATAATTTCCTTTCAGGAAAAGATGCATTTTTTACGCCATAAATGCGCTTCTCGGTGAAAGTAAAAAGCGAGAAACTGCAGAAAGTCTTATTGTTAAGTGTTGTATGTTTACTTTGATGACACCTACTTTTACAGCCCCTCTCTAAAGAAAACGGGATTCTGGAAGAAAAAAAGGAAACGGGGGGGTACTCTGAAGTCTGTAGATAAAATAAATTAATTCTTTCATTTTGAAAGGAGCTTTGCTTAAGGATTAAATGACACCATGCGAAAACGTGAAGGACTTTTTTTATTCTGCTGGCGGTAAATTCCATTTCTATGCAGTGAGCTGAAAAAAATTTTTTTTTCGTCTTTTGTTCAGTATTTCCATTACTTTTTGGTGTTAATTTTTAATGTACTTCATAGAGGGAATAATAAAATACGTTTGGCATTTATCTTTAGTTAGATAAAAAAGGAGAAAAAAATTTGGAAGAATTATGAGCTTTGATTGTTCCAAAACGTATGTGTCATTGAAGATAAATTTATCTTAAATCGCATTAATCAATATTTTAAAAATTGAAGTTATCTGCGTAATTATTGATAAAAGATTATAGATCACCTAAATATTTTTCAATAGTTTTCATTAATGTACTTAACGTTGTGGGTTGGAGCAAGTCTGCATTGTAACTGGGTGTGGTTGTGTGGAGACGTGAAGCACAGGCGTACAGAAGACATCATCAGAACTTCATCATACTTTAATACTCGTATCACAAAATATATACATTAATACTCGACCAATAATTATTGTAAATTAAAGATATTCATTAAGTTATTGATTAAATACTATCATTGTGATTATATTATGAATTTTCATAGTTTCCACTGCACTATAAAATTACACTAAAAAGTACTTTTAATAAACTACCAACTAACTAATAGTTCTTCTGCACATTACAAACGACTACTCAAAACACATAGCATATTAAAAATCTAAATAAAAGCCTCGAAATGCGTGCCCTATTCCGAATTAATGGTTTCAAATGCGTAATAAAAGCATGCGGATGCCTTCTAAAGTAAATAAACTTGACACAGATTTGCATGCGCTCACTGCCCAAAAATAAATTGAACATTTAATTATGTTAAACTCCTTTCCTGTCACCAGTGTGCTGCGGCCATCGACCTCCAGTGTGCATTAATGCCGGCTGGAAGTGGCTGTAAAATCACAATGACAGATTAATACAAATTGAATATTTCGCTGAATGAGCCTTTATCATTCGGTATTGGTTCAATTACACCCAACGTTTCAAGTGGGATAGCCGTTTGAGTTATGGTTATTCAAATCGATGCGTGTCTCCGACGGTGGGATTTATGGAATTATGTGCACATATACACGGCAGAGTGATATTCTGAATTATGAACAACGCTGTGCATTGTGTGCATTACTTTCTTTGTGCATCATTACCTGGGGCATATTCAAAATTTCGGTTTATATTTGTTATTAATTAACTTAATTAATTAATGTTATATTTATTTTCCAATTATTTAGCTGCATGTGCAATATTTACAAGCACTAGATTATTTCTAACTTACGGTTAAACGGCATGGGAGGAATGGGCAGCTTAAAAACATTAGTAAGATCAGCGCTTTTTTTTTTTTTTTTTAAATTAACCTTTTTGTAAAAATTCAGTGGTTGAAATTGTCTCAATGTTAAAATTTCTTGTATAGAGCAATCGGTAAGGAAATTTAACCGTTTCTTTAACATTTTCTACTCATTTTTAATTGAATATTTAATTCACTCAAGCATATTTTGATTAAATTCAAGTGTTAAAATTGGCACCACAATCACCCCTTGCATAAATATGTATCACATAAAGATTCATTGTTTGAAATTAATTCAAATTATTTCGTGTTTGGAACAGTAATAGGACGTATTTGATAATCTAGATTTTGGTACTCCATTACTAATTAAACTAATTAATATAATTATGTTGTAATTTCTTCCAATTATTCAGCGACTGGAAAAAAGACAAACGTTATAAATAATAGATTATTTCTTACTTATGGTATAAATGACGCATACATATTGCTATTAATGTGAATTTTGTAGCAACAATATTCTATTAGAAGCAATGTTCTGTTAGCAACAATATTCTATTAGAAGCAATGTTCTGTTAGCAACAATATTCTATTATTCAATGTTCTGTTAGCAGCAATATTCTATTCATAACAGCAACAATATTTTGTGTTTGAATTCCTTGAATTTCCTAGGCAAGATTCCTAGGAATCCTCCTTGAATTTCCTAGGTGGCCTCTGTACGGTAGAAAAATGTATAAACAGTTGGCTATTAGGTAAATTACCTAGAATAAGAGAAATTATTAAAAATAAAACAATAAAAAAATCCTACTAGATTAAAATATACCGCTGAGTTTTAATATTAGTATTAGGATCATGAAATTTAATTTCTTGGATTTTAGAAAAAAACAAGCTGTTATGATATAATTACCCAATGTATCTCTTTGAATTCGACAATTACACTGAAAAAGTACATTTAATAAACTTCCTGTTAAATAATAGTCCCAACATATTACAAACGCCTATTCATAACGCTCAGTTTATTGAAAATCTAAACAATAGCCTCGAAATGAGTGTTTTATTCTGAATCAATAGTTTCAAATGCGTAATAAAAAGGATACGGATGCCTTCTACAATAAATAAACTTAACACAGCTCTGAATGCGTTCACTGCCAAAAATAAATTGGATATTTAATTAGGTTAAACTGCTGTCCTTTCGCCAGTGTATTTGCTGCAGTCGACCTCCAGTGTGCCATAATGCAGGCTGGAAGTGGCTGTAAAATCACAATGACGGATTAATACAAGCTTGAATATTCCGCTGAATGCGCCTTTATCATTTGGTGTTGGTTCAATTACTCCCAACGTTTCAAGTGCGACTGCGGGTTGGATGGCCGTTTGAGGTTATGGTTATTCAAATCAATGTGTGCCTCTGACGGTGGAATTTATAGGGATATGTGCACGTATGCGTTTCAGAGTGAGATGCTGAATTATGAATCAGCGCTATGCCTTGTGTGCTCCATTTCTACAGCATTAACTAAAGTATAATCACGATTTGGTACTTCAATACTAATTTAATTAATTTAATTATTTTGTAAATTTTTCTTAATTATTCAGCTGCTTTAAAAAATGTGACAAAATTTACAAGTAATAGATTATTTCTTACTGACGGTATAAATTGCACATGGATATTGCTATTAATGGGCATGTTAATAACAATAAAGACAAGTTTGATTCCTGAAGTTTCCTAACCCCGAGGGATTCCATCTATGTAGAAAAAGGTATAAACAGTTCATTATTAAGTAAATTGTCTAGAATAATAGAAATTATTGAAATAAAACAATAAAAAAAAAAAAAACCCAATAAATTAAAATATTCCTCTGTTAATATTAATATTAGGATCATAAATCTTAATTTCCTGAATTGCGGAATTTTTTTAAAACTGTAGGCGTCTGTCTAATTAGCCTAAAGTGTGCACAAAATTAACTTAGAACGATAAACCAAATCAAACCTGGATTGTGGAACTTTCGTGGTTATCTATAGAATTAAAGAAATTTTCCGGAGCGGCTTAAGGAAGTCTTTAAGTGGAGGTATATTAATAGCTTGCCGTATTTTAGAATTTTTCATATACCATTTAGCTGAGGTGATATGACTGAGAGTGATATTTTAAAGAGCTTCAATGATTTTTAAGTTAGACGTTATGGCATAAGACCAGCGTGGACATGTGCACGTAATTATAGGACGTTAGAATAGCTGTATACAAAATAATTTTACTGTCTCTTCTCATGCTAGAGTGTCTATATCTGGCATTTTGAACTATTTTTCATGAAATTATGGTATCGTTTATTTTAACATTCTGTTTTTTAAAATAATTACCTATAGAGAAGAGGACTACTACAGTTTTATCAAATATTATTGTGATTTTCCACTCGTCAAACTATTTATTAAGGATTTTAAGTTGATTTGTTGGGTAGACTGCCAGAATATTTGATGTTATTGTTCTTACAAAGGATAGATGTATCATCTGAATAAATTGCAGTCAGAACTTTAAGGTTAGACAGGCATATCGGAGATAAAAATAGAGAAAAGAAGGGGGAAATTCTTAAGCCCAATAGTAAGATCAGTTCTTTTGTAAATAAACAATTTATAAAAATTAAGAGATTAAAATTGTATCGACGTAAAAGTTCCTAATATAGAGCAACCAGTAAGAAAATTCAACGAATTCTTTAACATTTTGTGTTCAGTTTTAACAGCATGTTATCTCAATCATATTTTGATTAAATGTAAGTGTAAATGGATTCCACCATCGCCTCCTTTACAAATTTGTATCATATAAGGTCTCATTGATTGTAAATTATTCAAAGCATTCCGTGTCTCTAATAGTATTAAGATGTATTAAACCAAACAAACCGACATTCCACTAAAATATTGTTTAATTATAGCGTGTATAGTAAATATGTGCGGTGCGCAATTCTTGCCATTTGAAAATATGTGGACTATTTTCCTTATATTCCAATAAATTATTTTTAAAAAATAGAGAGAGAGCCTTTAATGTAAATTACAATTCAAACCACATTCTTAAAGCATTTATTTCTTACAAACAACCACAATTATAAAATCCATTAATGTTATGTTCCTTGATAAATATTTTAATCTATCTGCTAAACATAATGCAAATGATCCAGCAATATCTTACATAAAGTATTATTAATTTAGAAAGTAATAACCAAGTAAATGTCAAAATTACAGTGTGTTAGAGGCAGCAGTGATTTGGCGAGTAGCATATTTCAGCACAATCCACAAACTGCGTAGTCGGAGAAATGAGTTTTTAAAGATTTAATATAACCCACCATCCAGACTTTCCTCCAAGCCAATATCTCGAAAAGCCACAGATTATTCCCTTTCTAGCCATATTAAAGCTCCCTCAAACAAATGACGCATATTAATACGTAATAATGTTTTGTCTCAAAATTTATTTCTTCTGCACCATTAAATCACGAATTCACGAAGTTTTTGTTTTGTTTTTTTACCTCCTTCTCCAGTCAAAAAGTTAGAATGGTGATTTGAGTGCCCATCTAAATGTGCAGGTAGAAATCGTTCCCACGACGAAAGTGAAGTTTATATAAAGAAAACTATTATTATCTTTAACGAAAACAATTTCCTTTCAGGAAAAGAGGCATTTTTTACGCCATAAATGCGCTCCTCGGTGAGTGGAAAATAAAAAAGCGAGAAAACTACTGAAAGACTTATTGTTAAGTGTTGTATGTTTACTTTGATGACATCTACTTTTACAGCTCTTGCTAAAGAAGACGGGATTAAGGAAGAAAAAGGAAACGGGGGTACTCTGAAGACTGAGATAAAATAAATTAATTCTTTCATTTTGAAAGAAGCTTTTCTTGAGGATTAAATGCCACCACGCAAAAACTGGAAGGACTTTATTGTATTTTGCTGGCGGTAAATTCTATTTCTATGCTGGGGGATGACAAATTTTTTCATCTTTTGTTCAGTGTTTTCTTTATTTTTGGTATTAATTTTTAATGTATCTCATAGAGGGAATGATAAGATATGTTTTGTATTTATCTTTAGTTAGATAAAAAATGAGAAAAGAGTTGGGAGAATTATGAGCTTTGGTGGTTCCAAAACTTATAGAACATTGAAAACAAATTTATCTTAAATCATATTAATCACATAATGTACACTTTAATAATTGACTTAGGCAGATTTATTTTCAAAGTATTAACTTAACAAGTATATTACGGAGACAGTTCAATCAATGTAATCATTTTCTTAGAAGTTCCAATATGTTGTACAACCTTACTTCTGTGTGACAAAACAATAATGAGGAGACAGTGGTAATGAACAGTTCATAAAATCTATAAAATCGTTGCAGTTCTCCTCATCTTCTTTTTTAATACACTTTTTTATTAGCTTTGTATGTTTGTATGTATGTAACTTACTTTTTCCTTGAGATCTGTTTCTCCTCATATACACTATTTAAGCTGCAAAGAAACATTTACAGGCATCTTTCAGAAAGAAAATAGTTGATTCTTTTTAATAGGCTTTTATATTAGTTTCACCTGTATGTTTGTTTGTAACTAACTCTTTGGGCACGATTTTGTTCTACTTTAAGCGATCAGATTTAATTTAAACGTTGTAGACTTATCAAGGACGGACGACACTAATATATTTTAATAAATTTATTATCTCATCATGACTAGGATGATTAGAGATTTTATTTTAACTTATGAAGATCAATTTAACCCATGTAGAAGACATTCAAACCTACGTGGTACAGTGGCACAACGGACTATTCGCATTTAGCCTTTGTTTTACTCACAATTACATTATTGTAAGTACTAAGGGGGACCTCATTTAAATATTATAGTTTAAAAACACTAAAAAAAACATGCTTTTAGAGTTAATCAAACTAAAAGTACAAAATAAATAAACAGTTTACAAAAACTAAGAAACGCGCTTTTAGAGTTATTCAAACTAAAAAGTAAAAAATAATTGTTAACATAAGAATAAAATGACTGACGAGAAAATGAATGTCACTGCTCTAAAAGCGTGGGGTGCTTTTTTGTATGACATTTTTAAACTAACTCTGCATTTCGGAATGAAACTAGTGAAAAATTATAACGATTGATATCGAGCACCCCACGCTTTTAGAACAGTGACATTCATTTTCTCGTCAGTCATTTTATTCTTATGTTAACAATTATTTTTTACTTTTAGTTTGATTAACTCTAAAAAGCGTGTTTCTTAGTTTTTGTAAACTATTTATTTATTATTGCTGGAATTTCTGAAAGAGATTTTGAAGTTGGGAAAATTTATGAAATAAAAACTATTGGGAGTGGTTTCAATATCTGTTTAAATTGTTGCTGCTTAATATTAAGTTGTGTAAGTTTATATATAGTAGATGTTTCATTGTTTGCGAGTAAATCAGTTTGGGGGGTTTACTTTCAGACCACTCACTAAGAAATGATGGATATGACCTCTAATTGTTTTCTATAAGTTAAAGTCAGTCTGTGAGATGAATTCTCAACCCTTGAGACCTTGAATGTATTTTGCTGGTCTTCCAAATTCAAAGCTTTAATACTTTGTGTTAACGCTTTGAATTTGGAAGATTGATTTGGTTACTCTCTACGTCATTTTCTGCACCTTTTAGGCTAATTAGATCGTTACCTACTGTTTAATTTGGATTTTGAAACACTAGGACACATCATGCCACCGCTATTATTCGATCCTGAAACCTGTGCTTCCAAAGGCAATAGCCAATTGGCCATCAGACTGCTTAAATTTGGAAGAATAACTAAGAGTTTAAAAGCCAACACTAATTAACTAATATTAAACACTTAATTATTATTAAATTATTATTTAGGAATAGCTTAGATTTAGTGGAATGTATGAGTGGTTGCTTTTTTTGGATCTTTTTGCATAGAATAAATATATTGATAAATATTCAATGATTTCTATGATGAATCATCCTTTCATTTCATTCTTATAAATACAAATAAGAAAACTGTTTTAGTATGCCTTATCAAATCTTCATCATCTTACCATCTTAGTACCAAATTGTTTTACCGAAACTACTACAGAAAATAAAACATGTACCTTTATAACTGGATAGAGAATTTTTTATGTGTAAAATATTTTTATACCATTCCTTCTAAATATCAGTTTACGACTTACGAGAAATACCAAAATATCCAACAATTCAAAGCAGACATTATTCCTGAAATGGGTGGCATTAGAAATTCTTTACTATCCAGCAGTTGTAATTTTCTTGCATTAAAAAAATAACATTTATCATAAAATTCAGTTCATTTCTATTTGTTTGTAGATTACATTCTTAGCTGCAATTGAATTCAATTGTAATCCTGAATACATAAAAGGAAATATTTGTAATAAACAAACCTTGTGACTACAGAATATTAAAAAGAGAGAAGATGTCTATTTATTATTCAGTAGAAGTCTCAAATCGTAATTTCGAGCATAACAGTTAAAATTTAATTCATTTCTTTCAATTAAATTTGTATCCCTTTCCCCGACAAATAATCAGAACTTCAATCACTGACGAAATAACAATCTTCTCGGATTTTAAATTATTTATTCAGTTCCTAAATTTGCTGTCTTCTCATTCATCAGTTTGTAGACTTCTTGATTAAATACACTCTACTCTAATTTGATTTGATTTGAGCAATTTGTTGATGGATTCAATTAATATCAATCTTATTTCGAGGGGAATTAATATTTAATGCATTCAATCAATCCAAATCTGTTTTCGTTTATATTTTGAATTATTTTCGAATACTGTAAAAGGTTCTTTATTTTTTTTTTTTTTTAATTCTTTTATTTTTAATAAAATTTCAACATCATTTATTTCTCTAAAAAATGGTTCTCAATGGGTGCGCCCTAGGAGATTTGCAAGTACGCCCCATGGCATACCAGAGAAATTTGTATGTAGATATAAAAATAAATATAAATACCCTTTTCTTATCAGCATTTATTATAAACATCTATCCTTTTCATTGCTTTTGTTGTTCTTTGATTCATATAGATGTTCCAAACAGCGATAATGCGTCAAAGAATGTTAATAGGAGTGATAACTTCCATGGTTGGCTACTTGAAGCAATCTGCTATCTAAGTGATTTTCTATGTTAAAAAATTTTCAATTGCATTATACGACACTCCATCGTCTGTGGGCATTAAACGAAGAACTACTAGTTATATTAATTGCATTTTGGATTAAACAAATGGAATTGTCTCTTGAAACCTTTAGGATTAACAGAAGAAAGTTTGACACCATCACGTTAAAATTTCGAGGATTCACGAGGATTTTCTACCCTAACCACAATTAAGTGTAAAAAGAGAGGGAATATTTTTTTTTTTTCTAATGCAGCTGGCAATACATAGATAGTCATCTTTATGCCACAGGCAAGGGCTATGCCGACCGAAAGGCAGCACTGCTTCTCACTTAGCACTACCCAAGGGGCACGTGGTGCTATGGGGACCGATATGCTATTGATGCGAGTAACAATCCTAAAGCTCTATGGCGGCGTGCGTTGCCACTGAGTCACGAGTTAGACAATTGATATTTAAATAAAAGTAATTTAGGCCTGAATGGCGGAGTGTCTAGCGCTCTGGCGCTCGGTGCCACAGGTTTCGGGTTCGATTCCCGGCGGTGCCATGGATGTTTGTAGTGGTTCGGAATCTACTTTAAGCCGTAGGTCCCGGTCTCCTATGACTGTAAGAGCGTCACGCAGCAGAATCGAGGAATAACTCGACCCGCTCCCCCTAGGGGGCATACGATAAATCACGGAGAATAAGTCAGATCTACCTACGGGTGCTCCATCAGAACAGAAGCTGCCCCTCTTCCCTCCTTCCATGAGGGACACGATAACAACAACAATATAAAAGTAACTTCCTGCCGCAGTACGACTTACAGGCACTGCCGGATTTTCCTATAGGCTAACTAGGCTTCAGCCTAGGGCGTCAAGATCAAGAGGGTCCTACATTCAAATTGATACCAAAATTAGAATTACACTATTCTTAAAACGGTAAGCACTAAAACACTGAATCGAAAATAAGGAGAAATTCTACACATAGGACTAATAAACAAACATAAAAATGTATTGGTTAAGATCAACGCATTCGGCGTATTGGGTCTGTTCGCTTGCATATACTAGATTACACCAAAGTATAGTGCATATGTTCACTGATTGCTATGGCAAATATCGAATTGCCTTATCCTACTAAGCTCTAGTTTTTCTTGCATAAATAAAGCGTAGATTGGTGTAGATTGGAACAGACAAACGAACAGACCTATTGATATACCGACTATATGATTAGTTATTGTTACAAGTACTATATAGGGTGCTGAGAATAAATGTCCAAATAAGTATTTTCTCGACTTTTTTTTTTAATTTATTAACCGTGCCACATTTTTATAAAGATTAGTACCAATCACGACGTTTCATTTAACATATTGATATAGATCACAGTAATGATGCATTTTATTATTTCTCATGTAATTTACTAACTTAAAAAGGGGAGGTGAAAGGTCCTCATAAGTGGAATAGCCTAGGACCTCTTTTCATCTAAATCGGGCCCTGCTTATAAGGCTATTTGTATATACTAATACGCTTGAGTCTACAAGCTATTTGTATAAAAGTAGTATAATAGTAGACTGATAAGTAGGGTTTTGAGTAGATACAGCATAATAATAATAATAATTTTATATTATTGATAGCTAAAGTAAGGCAACCTCCTTTCCGAAATACCGCAAGGGGAATTAAACTGAATGTTAAAAATATTCATGATGAATCTGTAGTCCAGATCTGTAGAAAACAGAGTGGAGGATTCTTACCTGTCAATGTCAAGTCTGGATTTTTTTTTCATTTTAAATTGTAGTGGCAACATATGGGAGCAATGAAATAAGTTCCCTAACTGGTTCTATTACTGAATGGCCGAGTGGCTAGCTCTCAAAACTGGCGTATGTTTTCGGTAGCCACAGTGGCTTTCGGGTTCGAGTCCCGGCGGTGCCATGGATGTTTGTAGTGGTTCGGAATCCACTTTAAACCGTAGGTACCAGTCTAATAGAATCGTAGAGCGTTGCGGGGGAATCGTTGTTACTCCGCGTTCGTGGCTTATCTTCAAGTTACACGCGCCCCTGGGTAATGCAAATTGAGTAACGTCTGTGCAGCATTTACCTTAAGGCATCCAAAACCAAGCTGTCTGTGTTTGCCAGCTGCATTGGAAAGAAAAAATATTGTTTTGACTTGAATTCTAAATATTTGTTTAAATTAAAAAACAAAAACATCAATTTGATTTTCGTTTAACAGTTCTCCAAATCCGAAGAATACTTAACTGATAGAACACATATTGCTTACCTTGAAAATAAATTGTGAAAAATTTCAAATAATTTCAGTTTCATGTGATATATTTTATTCATACCGTTTAAATAATCTTCAATACCTCAATTGTTATCTTTCTTTAAATCTACAACGCTAAACTTCTTTATAGTCAAGATATTTAGTTGTTTAGATTTCATTCACGATTTTTCCAGATTTGTTAAGGCATTTCATTCAATATATTTTCTTTCTCTTAAAGGATTTGATTTCTTTTCTCAAATAAAATACCTCAAAGAAAGATACTTTTTGATGGTATTTAACTTTCAATCGTGTGGATAAAAATATTTTTTTATGAAAAGGAATGAATATATTTTGGTTGAATATTTTTCATAAAATTCAATACTTTAATTTATAAATAAAGTTAATATTGTTCCTGGATATATATGATAAGTTAAAAGAAATAATATATTTAACTTTCATATGATAAAAATATATAAGTTTACCAAAATAACTGTAACTAACAATTCTGTAACAATATTTTGTTAAGACATATAACTGAAAGTTTAAATGTAAACAATATGCACTTTGGTATGATAATAAATAAGAACTGATTAATCGTTATCTATATTTACTGAAGTAATGAGGGATTTAAATAAAAAAACTTGAAAAAGAAAAATATATTTAATGATGCACATATTTAATTATTAATATATTCTCCATTATTTTCTGTGGTATTTAACCATCTTTCTGTCAACTTTTTGATTCCATATTTAAACAACTGTTTTGGTTTCGCTTGGTTAAATTTTTCTCTCTACGGCAGTTTCTGCACACTTGGGCGAATTAAACCGGAACCTACAGTTTACAGTAGATTCTGAACCACTAACAAACATCCATGCCACCGCCAGGATTCAAACCAGGCATTGTCCATTGTACACACTGACGGACTGGCTTGCTCCTTGCTCCCGTTCGCATTTTGGTTTTGCAGGAAAATATTTATTTAGAGAATTTTCGTTGTCCTGTTTATAACTGAAAATTTGCCATCAAGAAAATGATGCAAAGAATTAAACAGATAATAATTTGATGGGGCTATGTTATGGGGCTACGTGTTATAAGGTGAATCAGATATAATTTACCATTCATTTACGATTCATATTCTCTATTATCTTCTTATTAGAAAATATTCTCCGATTCATATTCTCCATTATCTTCTTGTTAGAAAATGTTCTCCTATTCATATTTTCCATTATCTTCTTGTTAGAAAATATTCTCCAATTCATATTCTCCATTATATTCTTGTTAGAAAATATTCTCCATTATCTTCTTGTTAGAAAATATTCTCCGATTCATATTCTCCATTATCTTCTTGTTAGAAAATATTATCCAATTCATATTCTCCATTATCTTCTTGTTAGAAAATATTATCCGATTCATATTCTCCATTATCTTCTTGTTAGAAAATATTCTCCAATTCATATTCTCCATTATCTTCTTGTTAGAAAATATTATCCGATTCATATTCTTCATTATCTTCTTGTTAGAAAAATATTCTCGATTCATATTATCCATATTCTTCTTGATATCTTGTTTAGAAATATGCATAATTTATTGCTTAATGTAGGTCGTTTAGCAACTAAAACTCGCTTTAAATTAACTAATTGTAGATAGTAGATTTCTGAAGCGATAGTCTGGTTATTGTAAAGTATTCCAAAATAAGTTACATCTTCCATTTCCTTTAAATGAAAAGCATCACCTATGTATGCAATCCTGGTTTTGTAGTAGGAATATGATTTTCTTAGGAAATAACCTTTGTTTTTTCAATTAAACTTTGGATAAAGTATCCAATTTTTTTCAGTAACTGTACGCTTTAAAAAAATTATCAATTTCATATTTTGATGTGAAACATTTATAGTGGCTAATGGCTTTTACCTGTAATCTCTTGTGGAGTGAAAGTCTGGTTATTGTATAGCGTTTCAAAATAAATCACCTCCTCCATATTCTGTTAAATTATATTTAAATCTCATTACCTTTAAATAAGCCTATAGTAACGATTAATCAGTTATCGTAAAAGAGATACTGTTGTTTACATTTACTCGTTATATGTCACATTTAATCATATTGTTACAGAAATATGACCAATTTTCGGTCTTACGACTTATATATTTTTATGAAGTTAAATATATTATTTCTTTTAACTTTTATCATATCAAGACAATAATAGCAAAGTATTGAATTTTATGAAAAATATTCAACCGTCATTCACCTAAAAAAATATTTTTTATCACACGTAAGCTACCATCGAGAAGTACCTCTTTTCTTTGAGTGACTGTTTGAGAAAGAATCAAATCCTTTAAAGAAAGAAAATATGACGAGAATATTTGCCTTAATATCTGGAAAAATGCGAATGGCCTCCCAAACAACCATCATCCCAGCTATAAAAATTTTGCACGGTTAACCAGGCTAAGAAGGTGTGGGCGTGGCGATGCCCAAGCTGACATGAAGCAAAATATATCACATGAAGGCTGAGGAAATTATTTAAATTTTTCCTGAGGTAAGCAATATGTGTTCACCTCAGTTAAGTGTCTCGGATTTGAAGGAGCTGTTAAACGAAAAATCAAATTGATGTTTTTGTTTTTGAACCCCAAACTAGGCTATTTGGGAGGTAATCAAAACCTAACTCCCAGCTGGCGGCAGCCACTGGATCTGCCTCTGGGGCTCAAATGCTGCACAGGCCTGCGACCCTTCAATTTGCAGGGGCACGTCTTGCTGAAGATAAGCTTACTGCAATATTCCTCCCCGCCTTTACATTAGACTGGCACTTCGTTTTAAAGTGGATTTCCTACCAGGCATCCCGTAACTAGGACTCGAAGCAACCGAGAAACAACTCGGCCGATGGCTATTGAGACATTTCATTGCTCCGTATGTTGCCACTACAATTTGTAGACTTGCACTGTGAGTAGCCTCCGCTCTGTTTCTACAGACTGGGTATCATGAACAGCATTCAGTTGCGTGTTCGGAAGGGAATTGCCAAACCCAGCTATCAACAATATGAGGTTGTGTGTCCATGCTGCTGTGCAACATCAGTCTACTCTGCTTTTATACAAATGGCTGAACTCGGCATATATCATAACCTGAATGGGCATAAGCAGGGCCCATTTAGGCTGAAGGGTCCTAGGCAGGATACTCCACAAGTGCAAGTGAGGAAAGACAAAATGCATCATTACAGCAGTCTATATCAATATGTTAAATGGCGATAATGACAATACTATCTTTTATAAATGTGGCACGACTAAACCAAAAGTAGAAAATACTATTTGAACATTCTCATACTTGTAACAACTAACTAATCTGTAGTCGTACTATCGGCTGGATCTGCGTTCAAAGTTTCGATAACGTTCAATCCACCGATCTCCGCTTTTATACGAAAGCGAGCGATCAAGGTGGTCGACTGCGCAATCATTGAATTTTTGTTAGCCAATCTAGCTAGTATACGAAGCGAGGCTACGAACCTGCGCCGAATGCGTCTGCTGTCCATTTTTTATGTTCGAACTGCTCAAATCTCTATCAGAATTTCCCTTATTTTCATTCGTGTTACAGTGCTTACCGTTTTAAGGCTCAGATGAGGTACATTTATCAGTATCTTAAGCTTGATCTTGACACCTAGGCGAGCTAGAAATGCCGGTGCCTGCTCAAAGTCTCTACCACTGCTAAACCATATTGTTGTTGTTTCATGGAAGGAGGAGAGAAGAGTGCGGCTTCTGTTTTCATGGAAGGGTCGACTTATTTTCTCAAATGATTATCGCGAAGAGGCGAACCGATGCTGCTGCGTGACCGTCATGGACCGAGACTACAGCTGGGTGTTCCGAACCCTCCCCACAAGCATCTCGGCTCGAGCACTGAGGCGCCTTGGAGCCTCCGCCATTCTTTCAGCCACTTTTATTTAAATATCGGGTAACTCGTGGGCCAGTGGCAACGCCTGCAGGATGCTCGCATCAGCAGCATATCGTCCCCACTTCTTTCCCGTGCCGCCCAGGCTAGTGCTGGTGGCGCCAACCCGCTGTGATCATGTGTGCCAGCTGCGTATTCCCTCTCTTTTGCGAACATGATTGGTAAATCCTCGTGAATCGAGCTAACGACGGTGCTGTCCTGCTCGAAGACATTTGTTGGCTCCAAAACCAACTGAGTAGTTCTTCGTTAACACGGCTGGGTGGCTCAAACATAGCCTGCAATTGGCACAGCATAGAAAATCGAATTGCTCCAAGTAACCAACCATGAGATTATCACTCCTAACCAACGATGCTTTGACGCATTATCTACATCAGACTGGCTATGAAAAAGGATAGATGTTTATAATAAATGCTGATAGAAAAGGGTGACCCCCTCCGGCACCGTATGCGCTGGAAATTCTTTCTGAGCATATACATGTTAGAACGCACCACCCATTGAAGGCTCATTTTAAGAGAATAAGCTGATGTTGAGAGAACACATTAAAATAAGATTAAAAAATGAGAGCAACCTACGGCTATTCGAAAATAATTCAAATATAAACGAAGTGAATTTGAATGATTAATTGCAGCAGTAAATATTTCGAAGAAGATTGACTGACCAATGAGTCAAAATCGACAAGCCCAGCTGTCAGGTATTGTCAGAAGTCTGCAAACGATGGTGAGGAAGATTGCGGCCAGGGAGCTGATAAACAATTTAAAATCCCGAAGAACCTAGGCGTGACTAGGGTTGTTCTTGATCGGCTTTGCAAGCAATTGAAGAAATGAATTAAATTTAACGACCATGAAATTGATTTAATTTCTACTGAATGGTAAATAGGCATCTTCTCTTTTAATGACTGCTGTGAATCTGGGTTGCTGATGACTCATTTCTTCTTATTCAGGACCTATTAACTAAGGCCTAAATCCCTGAAACAGAGTAAATGAACTGAATTTTATGATAAATGTTTTTAATCTATGTAACAACGGGCAAACAATGCCACCGATAAGATGTGTGCCTTTAACGAATATTTTAGTATTTCTCGTGATCTTAAACTTATTCTGTTTCCCCCAGAAGAAGATGACATAAGCACACATAGAACCTTCCACTCCGTTATAAGGCTTGCATGTTCCATTCTGGTAACTGTTAGGCACAATTTATTACTAAATGTGGGTACTGATAAGTACTAAACTGATTTTCTTATTTGTATTTATAAGAATGAAACGAGAATCGCCAAATCATTGAATATTTATCTATATTTGATGCATAAAAAAGCTTGCACTCCTTTCTAAGCATTCACAAACAACTGAATTTTGTGAGTGTGTTGGCCACGATTGAGGCCAGTGGGCCGGCTCACTCTTGAGTTGACTGGCTCCAGGGTGCGATGACAGTGTTGCCCACAGGTGGGCAGCTATCTCTGGTGTTCGAAATCCCAAATTGCGGTGGGCAACTGACCGAGCCAACTAAGGCTGCGAAAAGCTGACGTGAAGCTGGCAAATCATCTTTCAAATTCAAGCGTTGGCACAAGGCATGACCAAAGCTTTTGAGCTGAAGACCGGCTACTTCTCAGGAAATTCATCTCACGAAACTGACTGTGGTGAAGATGTATCCTGGCAATTGGTGGATGAAAACTGAAGCTTGTTTATGAGCTCCCCATCCCACCTGCTATGAAGCACAGCAATATTAAGCAGCAGTGCATGAAGGCCACTCCCAATATGTCAAATTCCGGCAATAATAAACAAATGGTTTACAAAAACTAAGAAACACGCTTTTAAGTATCAAGCAAAAGTAAATAGTGGCCAACGCCAAAATAAAAATGACTGACGAGAAAAATGAATGTACTGTTCACAAGCGTGGGGTGCTCATTATCAGTCGTTATATTTTTCACTGATTCATTCGAAATGCAGAGTTGGTTTAAAAATGTACAAAAACACGCTTTAGAGCGGTGACGACATTCATTATTCTTATGTTAGCAATTATTTTCCAGTTTGAGACAACCTCTAAAAAAGCACGTTTCTTCCAGACTGAAACTGTTTATTTATTTTGTGCTTTGGTCTCTAAAGCAGTGTTTTTAAACTATAATGTTGGGCGATCCCATTACGGAGTGCCAGCCCTTTGTCTTCTTGGTGTATCAATCAAGCTGGAGGCTTTAAATGATCTTTCATAAACAATACATAA
>BPLR01005965.1:0-37976 GCA_021605095.1 Caerostris extrusa
TGACTTGTCTCGCTGGTGCGACTGGTCGGGGACTGGAAAATGCCAGTTCAGCCGGCCGCCATACCATGGATTTCATGTACCCAGCACGATGATTTTGCGATCGTCGTCATTGCGATTGGTTTGAAAGAACAGTCACTAGATCGCTCGATATTAGTTGTGAGCATTTCACGGACATCACGTCGGTGTTCGTCCGTCAGGCGTACTTTCCGCAGAATTAACGACCATGCCATTGCCGCACTCGCCGGGTTATCGACCAAGAAATCCTGTTTGTCACTCAGTGTAGCGGGTCATCAGCTGTACATATTTCTAGAGTACTATTTGAAACTGCAAACTAGGACATTTTAAAAACACTCATGTTATCCTCGCAATTTGCTTTACACATCACTTCATTTTTCTGCTTATCCACAATTTAAAAATGACATAAAATGTGAACAATTTAAATTGAAAAAGAGTGGAATGACATTAATAAATTGAGTCCTAAAAGATGGCTAAAAATAGATGGCCAACATATTAATAAAAGCGGTTAGATAAATGTATACAATAAAAGGATACAAAGTCATTGGCAGCATGATATGAAAAAATAGCGCAGAATATGATGATATATTGGTCTGTGATTAAAAATAGTTACAGCTTGAATGAATCTTTTAGTGGATACAGAGAATTGGTCATTATTTCAGATAATGGTGTTTCTTATGGGATCATAGTTCATTTTCACTATAAAATTCATTGAATGAATGACATGCCTGGTGCATGAATTGCGCTTGTAGTTGCTGAATGTGAAATCAGCCAGAGGGGATTTGCCAGCCATGTTAGAGGATAAACAAAGCCAGTTAATGTGATTTATCCATTTGTTTATGATAAGCCTCTTAGTTATTTTCTTATGCTGTGTTTTCGATTAAATTATAATCAAGCGTGGCCTCTGAGCTGAGTCTTCGCATTGAGCCAGTTCACAGTAATTCCGTCTTGTCAACGATTGATCCATTGAGGTCGAACAGCAGCCAACGTACCCAGTGAACGACAAAGCTTTTGGTCAGTAATATCAGCCACATACTGCCAGGCTTTCACCAAATTACTGAATACACCGCCAACACAGCCCAGCACTTATTGAAGACGTTTTCAACAGTGATTAACACAGGTCGAGGGGGAAGAATTATTTTCGTCATTACTCAACAATGCTGATATCATGCATAGGTTATGCATTGGAATGGTCGAAAGTCTTCAAATGATAGCAGCCGGAAGCCATATGCTTGTAGGTTGCCGTGATGTCACTCTTCAGCTCCGCAATTTGCGCCGCTAGACAGACAAACAGGGACACAAAAGAATCCGTTGTTACCCCAGAAAGACTAGTGCGCTTTAGAGTGCCTCAGTCTGATATTTTCTGCTGGTAGGGTCTGGTTTATCTCGTGCTGGCGTGTTCACCATATTAAGCTGAGCACATGCGCCAAAGCCATCAATTCAAATTCAGTTATTGGCAGTTGGGGCGTTCTGGCTCATTGTATAATGGTATTTTTAAACGATATAAATGGAAGTAAAAGTATAGCTACTTGCAAGCCGACGAGCGGTCATTTTGAAAATTTCAATTAAAGCTCGAGGCACCATATCAATGCAAACAACAATAATGCGCTCTTTTAATGCGTATAACAAACTTCGCCGTGTCAGCCATTGTAATGCTTTCGAGAGACAGAAAAAAAAATCCGAGTGCAAAGCGAGACACTTTGAACTGCTGGGGGCCAATGTTGTGCACAGCAAATTCTGAAACACAATGTGGAGCAGCCAATAACCCCACATTTTTGTTAAAAGCCATTAAAATCAAACACAAAAATATATTAAAAAAATCAACACAATTTAAAAGGTCATTGTTCAAATGAGCCACATTGCTTTATTTCACTTCCGATAATATATTTGACTTTCTCCATCTCGGATACCGCACCTCGGAATATGGAATTATCATCGCCGCCCCAAGATCCCGTGACTGCGGAATTTGTGCTGAGGTTTTGCTCCATAGACTGATTCTATATTGTAAATCATTTCTATATTAATCATAACATTTATTTTTACAATCCTCAATGCTTTCAACAGTAAACTTATTTTTGAAATCCGCAGTTAAAATACTCTTAAAACTTATAAAAACAGAATTTTAAATTAGATTTTTGCAAGGACATAAATTTGATTTTGATGATTTGTTTATTTGTCAATGCTGTATTGGAATTGGTAAAATATTTGAATTCAATATTTCCCCCTTTTCAAAAAGCATAAATAATAAAGAAATGAGGTAAGAAGGAGATATTGAATGACTTAAAGAACGATGAGAGCTCTCAATAAGGCAACAGCTGTTGGAAACTTCCTACAAGACCTTAAAATCGTTTCGTAATAATTTTCCACTTAGTCACAGGATGTTAAACGACGTGTGTGGATGTCCCTTAAACTCTCCATATATTCCGAATTAAACTGACTTCCAATCGGATAGAAAATTAAACGTAATATCGAAGTGCTAAATTAAAGCGAAATTATTTTTATATCCTCATTTGAAAACAATATTATTACCTTTTTAAATTAATGATTTTTTTAATATACATTTTTGTATTTTGATTTTTAATAATTTTAACAAAATGTGGGGTTTTTGTGAAGAAGCATACATTATATTTTCGGTGTTTTAAAGAATTTACTTAATGCACAACTTATTGTTTAAGCGAATAAATTAATCCTTTGCACTCGAATTTTTTTTTTTCATTCGTATTACCAGAAACTCGAAGCGATTTTAGTGAAAAGATCATATTCACATGTAAGTTTGATATACGCATTAAAAGAAACGCATTATTTATATTGTTATTTGCATTGTCTCCAAAGCGGAGCCCTCGAGCTTGAAGACAAATTTTAAATGGCTCCGCTCCGGTGCCCTCGAGTGCAAAGGGTTAATATACTTTACGCGAATAACACATTTATATCGTTTAAAGTACCATTGCTAACATACCTGAAAATGTTAGGATTAGGCTTGCCTGACATCACGTGGTACCTTAATTAATAATTTGAGATTGTTAACAGCATGAGTGCTTCAGAAAAGTTACTACAATGTAATTAGTCTTAGTTTTACTATAAATATAACTGAGATAAATATAGACCCTGTAGAAATATAGACTTAGTACTTCTAAAAGCCTTGCACACAATTCTTTCTGGAATTTCAGCAAATTTTGTCACAGCTGTTGTATAGCTTGAAGGTCTTTATGATGTTATTATTTAGTGTCTATTTTAGTCTAGAGAACACAAAATGATGCAATAAATTCTGGAATTTGGAGAATGTGGCAACATCTCATCACGACAGCCTGCAAGAGCATATGGCAAGTTTGCGTACTCATGTTTAAAGTTTCAGATAACATTCCAATCATAATTTAGCTATGCTGCTATGCAATTGATATCAACTTTGTTGTTGAATTTTTCCATCTGTGTGAGCAACCAAGAGGAATACTACCTCGATTATAATGTTGAGAAATCTCACTGTTGTAAAAGAAATTTATATACCGGATAAAAATTCAATAAATTTAATTGTTAACAAACAGTGACTGAATGAAACATTGTTAACAAACAATTCTCAACAATGACTCCATTCAATTAATTTGGTTAAAAGTACAAGCAGGCTATAATGGCAACGATACCCTTGTTAAAAGCAATCGTTATAGACTGCGTTGAAACTTTTTTTAATAAAACTTGTTCATTTTTTAATAATAGTTTCTATTAAATAGTTGACAAGACAGGAATTATAACAATTTAGGACGAAAAAGGTTTCAAACTATATCTGAAGACTCGAAAATTATAAAATTTTCTTAGAGAAAATTTTAAGTGATTATAGTCCAATCGAAACACAGCGCATAAAAAGAAAAATAACTAAAAGAACATCATAAATAAATGAATAAATAAGAGTACCATTCCATTATGCAACTATTTATCCTCTAACATAATTATGATAACTTAAAATCCCCTCTGAGACAGTTTCACATTCAGTAGCACAGAAGTATAATTTACAGTTCATGCACCAGATGGAAAATCATTCATTCAATGGATTTTATAGATGAAAATGGACAATTAATGATCCCATAAAACCATTATCTCTGAAATAGTAACTGAATTCTCTGTATCCATTCGTTCATTTTAAACAATAACATATTTTTTTAATACTCCACAGACTGAATGCTGTCATCGTATTAGTATATCATGCCTTGCTATATTTTCATATCATGCTTATAACTGTTGTTTATCCTTTCTGTATTGAATACATTTTATTTAACTTATGCGCTTGTTAATTATGTTGTATATTTTTTTAGCCATCTTAGGTTTCAATTTATTAATGTCATTCCATAATTATTTTTTTCAATTTAAATTGTTCACATTTTTGTATCGTGTCATTTTTAAAATTGTGGATATATAGCCCAGGAAACGAGAGTGGAATTTGGTGTAAAGTAAAGTAAATTTGCAGGATAGTTCTTTATCTCCATGAAGTGTTTTTAAAATGTCCTAGTTTATAATAGTCTTTTGACTTGGTTTCAAATAAAATAGTACATGCTCTTCCTAGAAATGTAATACAGTTGTTTGTTGATTATACACTGAAGTGACAAAAGTCATGGGATACCTCTTAATATCGTGTCGGCCCTCCTTTCGCCCGGCGAAGTGCAGCAACTCGACGTGGCATGGACTCAACAAGCCGTTGGAAGTCTTCTGCAGGAATATTGAGCCATGCTGTCTCGATAGACGTCCATAATTGTGAAAGCGTTGATGGTGCAGGATTTTGGGTACGAACAGACCTCTCGATGATGTCCCGTAAATGCTCGATGGGATTCATGTCGGGCGATCTAGGTGGCCAGATCGTTCGTTGGAATTGTCCCAGAATGTTCTTCAAACCAATCGCGAACAGTTGTGGCCCGGTGACATGGAGCATTGTCATCCATAAAAATCCCATCGTTGTCTGGGTACATGAAGTCCATGAATGGCTGCAAGTAATCTCCAAGTAGCTGAACATAAGCATTTCCAGTCAATGTTCGGTCAGTCGCACCAGAGGACCAAGTCCATGCCATGAAAAACAGCCCACACCATTACGGAGCCACCACCAGCTTGAACAGTGCCTTGCTGACAGTTTGGGTCCATGGCTTCTTGCGGTCTGCGCCACACTCGTACCCTACCATCAGCTCTTACCAACTGAAATCGTGACTCATCGGAAGGCCACGGTTTTCCATTCATCTAGGGACCAACCGATATGCTCACGTGCCCACGAGTCGCTGCAAGCGATGTCGTTCTGTCAGTAAAGGCACTCGAGTCGGTCTTCTGCTGGAATAGCCCAAGAAAGCCAAATTTCTCCGCACAGTTCTAACAGACAAGTCCCTTGTACGTCCCTTGTACGTGATTTCTGCGGTTATTTGACGCAGTGTTGCTTGTCTGTTAGAATTTACGGTCCAGACGTCGCCGGTCTCTTCCGTTAAGTGCAGGCGGTCGACCACTGTGTCCATGGTGGGATGTTATGCCTGAAATTTCATACTCTCGGCACACTCTTGACACAGTGGATCTGGGAATGTTGAATTCCCTAACGATTTCGAAATGGCATGACCCATGCGTCTAGCTCCAACTAACATTCCGCGTTTCTGTTAATTCCCGTCGTGCGGTCATCATCACGTCAAAACCTCTTCACATGAATAACTTGAACGAGAAAAGCTCTGCGAAAGCACTGCGCATTTATACCTGTTCTACGCGATTCTACTGCCATCTGAAAATTTGCATATTGCTATCCCATGACTTTTGTCAGGTGTATATGATCATATTTTTTTTTTTATCCATCTTAGGATTCGATGTATTCCTGTAACTCCATAATTATTTTTAAATTTAAATTGTTTACATTTTTGTATCGCATCACTTTTAAACTAGGAAAAAATATATCCCAGGAAATGAAGTGAAATTTGATGTAAAAGTAAGCAAATTTGCTGGAAAGTTATCTATCCCCATGAATTGTTTTCATATGTTCTAGTTTACAGTCTTTCGACTCGGTTTCCAATGAAATGGTCCTTGCTCTTCCTGGAAATGTAATACAGTATTTTTGTGACTGAAACGTTTTGGATATATTAATGTTTCTGGGGGGGATAAAACTTCAGATATGACCATCTTGAACTTATTTGCAGGTTTATGTATGACAAATATCAGGAATTGAAAAGATCGGTAATTTATTTATTTTCTGGTTTATTTTATTAACATGCATATTTGATGCTTGGGATAATGTTACTCGCGTGCATATCTCCAAGTTGCACGTACTTCCTGGGTAGTGCTAAATGAGTAACAGCGATGCAGCCCTTGTTTATGGCATAAAGATTAACTGTCTCTGTATTGCCAGTTGCATTAGAACAACAACAATATTTGATGCTTACCCCGGTTTATGCACTTAATTTATTTAACAATAAGTTTTAAGTATATTTAACTTCCGTAGTTAATATAACAATAAACTATAATTTTTTATATAAATATGTTTCCTCCTTCAAAAAAATTCATTCATTAAAAACATATGTATGGATTTTCAAGAACTGGAAATATTTCTATTGAATTAATTTATTAGTTTTCTCAACAGATAATTTTCTATTTTTATTTCCGTACACCATACATACGAGGGCCTGAATGGCCGAGTGGCTAACGCTCTGGCGCTCGGTACCACAGGTTCGTTTTTCGGTACCACAGTCCCGGCGGTGCCATGGATGTTTGTAGTGGTTCGGAATCCACTTTAAACCGTAGGTCCCGGTCTAATAGGATCGTAGAGCGTTGCGGGGGCATTGTTACTCCGCGTCCGTGGCTTATCTTCAAGTTACACGCGCCCCCTGGGTAATGCAAAGTGAGTAACGAGGGCGCAGCGCTTGCCTTAAGGCATCCAAGACCAAGCTGTCTAAGTGTTTGCCAGCTGCATTAGAAAGAAAAAAGAAAACCATACATACGAGTAACTTTCGTATCCAAATATATATTTAGTTTATAATTATCCTGTATTTATAATATCATAAAATTACTTTTTTTAGCAGTTTTATTTAACAAAGATGTCTGGTTTGTTCACAGCTTCTATAACCCATCCTAATTAAATTTAGAGAGGTACTTTCCTCCCAACTTTAATGTTTGATATAAATAACTAATTAAGATATTCTTAAATCCATTGGGACACGAGGAAAAAAAAACTCACTTTCACGTACAACATAGTATTTATAAATGAGTCATTTGTTTTAATTTTTAAAACTTTTTAACGAATAATTATTTATTTTGTTACATAACATAACTATTTAAGAACATAGAATTTCTGTCTTCTCTCCTGATAGGAAATAATTAGCCAAATTTATAATACTATCAATTTAGAAAACTGTAAGACTTGAATAGCATCATAAGATTTTTTTTGTAAGAAGTGTGTACGGTTATTATAATGTATCTGTAGCAGAGTCAGCGTTACCAACAATAATAACAGTGATCTTGTTACACTTTTCTCACAATTTGTGATTTCGATCGCCTTCAAGGATAGCATATGGTGTTTTGTAACGTATTACATTTCTTCTCAAATTTGACATAACTTATGGTCTACTGATTTATTATACCCATTTCCATCAAAACAGAAGCTTTGTATTTGACATTTCTTTTTAGGTTTCAAACCTAGAGCTTATATGCTATCCACCTGTCCACTAAATGGAAATTATGAAATATCTCAATGGCATTAATCACAATGAACAATAGGACATTGGTAAATTTTATTCTAGTATTTAATAAAATATCAATAATATACCTATTCAATTAAACTGAGAGTATATAAATAATTAACATTCAATTTATTAGATATTTGATCTTAAATATTGACACTTTATGCATAATAATATAAATGTTAGGTTGATGGAATTTTAATGCTCATTTAAAAATTAATTTTGAAAAATCAACAAATTTTAATTGCCTTACTTTTCTTGTTCCTTATATATAAAGTTAATTTTATCAATGAAACCAATTTTTGATAAGCATTAGATCAGGAATCCATTCAGCATTTTACTTAAATGAGCACCAATTCGATATATTATATAACTATAAAAAAATTTACTTTCTCGTTTGTAAAGTAGAAATTTCTGAAATTTAACACAATACTTTTGTAATGGTATGTATTTATCAAGCAAATTGTTTTAATAATGTATTAAGAAAATTGCTGGATTTTTTAATTTTTGAATTTTTTCTCTCAGTGCTTCGTTGCTCATACTCTGATTTAAATCTAATTGGTATTATTTAAAAGCTAATTTTCTTTTATATAGATACTTTACATTTTCAGTTAAACCCATATGTAGAATATTTAAAAATAAATTATGGGAAAAATTATTTTTGATATATTAGATGTTCAATATGTTGTCCATCTACAGAAAATATTTGTGTTTTCCTAAGTTTAGGGTTTGGAAGTTTAGGCTTGTACATAAAAAGAGACTTGAAGAAAAGAGCTTAGTTATGGAAAGTCTAATTATCTTATACTGTGAAGATTCTAATAGAAATATAGCATCTATTACATTATTATAAAGAACCACTTGAAAAAAATGTCATTATGTTAACAAACAAGTAATATAAAAAAAAAAAATTTTAAAGTCAATTCCCTTTTTTTTTTTTTTTTTCACTATATTGCAGAAAAGTCCTTTATAAATAATTCTCATTCATTCATTTTTTAAGTTTATCTGGCGCCATCTATATGCAACTTCCATCTAAAAAAAACTAAAATTAGTTAATTAAATTTAATTACTGAATTAATATTTGAAAAAACCGTATTAACATCAAATGTCATCCACTACAAGTTCAAAAAAATGTATTTGAATTTGAGTGGATGAAAAAAAGTATTTTATTAACGATTGAAAATTTGAACCCGATATATATAGGGAGAGTGTGAGCTAATGGAAGGAATTGAATAATAGAATAGAGACTGAATTTCACACTCTGTCTTTATCAATATGACTTTTATGGGAGGGGGTGAGAGGTCATTGATTAATAATTGCTTATAAGGAATAGTGGAATACTTGCAATAATATATTGTCAAAGAAATCTGATGGACATATTTCTCCTGTTGGCAATGCGAAAAATTGTTCAATTTCGTTAACGGTTTTAAACGTTAATGCTATTACAAATTAACGATTATTAATTTTTCTAGCGTTAATTTTAACACCTCTTAATTTGCAATCTGTGAATAACTTTATCATTATGATATGTCAATAATAACCGACCGCGTTAATTTGAACTGTAATATATAATATGTGTATTACTGCCAAGAGAAATGTTATATTTTTGTGTTACATTTTTGAATCCAACAACTGCATAAATTAAACAATTGCAGCAGAAAATGTATTATTTAACTCAATGTATAGAACTAAAATAATTAAATTAGCGCATTTTGATTTTGTTTCTTTTCTTAAAAATTATAATTTTTATAAAAGATTTGTTGCTGGAACTTTTAATCCCAATGAATATATTGATTAATTAAATAAAATAAAAGATTTGTTTATATTTATAAAAATATTATAGAAATTCTTTAAAAAAAATGTTGATAAAACAAACATAGTTCTGAATATTTAAACTTTTGTATATTTAAATATTAAAACCTTTTACTAAATTACATTTCTGAAACGAATGCAGGCATAAATTTATGCATAAAAATCGATCTGTTGATTTCTCTATAAAAATATATATAGTCAAAACACTATTTTAGAAGAAATTAATTTTGTTCAAAATTGCTTAATATATTGTATTATATTTAAATAATCCCTTATTGATCGGTTTTAATTTGCAAACTTTATTCCGACAAGTTTTCTTTTATGAAAAAAATTCATGAATTAAAATTAGGATATCGTGCAATGCCCACATTTTTTCTTATCTCATATATAGTATATATCATCGCAACCATCATATCTTTTAGCAATTAGAGAATCCTCAGTTATAAAATATTCACTGTAATATGTATCTATAATTTCCTCATACAAAAGCAATTAAACATAATAAAATACAAAAAAATAGATAAATAATATTTATTAAGCGATAAAAATGTCAATATAAGGGAAGTGAAAAAATAACGCAGGTTGAGTGAGAGAGTTGAATTGAACTGGAGTTAAATTTAGCCCAACTCTGGGTAATACGCTAATGAAACTTACCCTGTTGAAGAAGTTCCATTTTTTAACAGGCGTTAATTATAACATGTAATATCAAACTCTTTCTGGTCGAAGAGTTGGATCAACCAAAGCAAAAATTCGCGTTTCTCCTAATGCCAACTAGCGCCTGAGACTGAAGCATTATTAAATAACTACTGGTATTAACTGTTAATATCAGACTCTTTCTATACGAAGAATTTAATCTACAGGTGTTAACATTTGTGCTACTCCTATCATCAGTACCATCCTCCTCAGTACCACCATCATCTGTACCATATCATCAGTATTCATCAGCATTACCAGTACCACAGTTCCCACATCATCAGTATTCATCAGCATTACCAGTACCACAGTTCCACATCATCAGTATCACAGCTAAAATTAACCGTTAATTCTTCGTTTCGTTAACTGGAGTTGAGTGCTAATTCTCGTCAACGTAATGAAATAAATAGTTATTTTAAATTTTGCAACAACCTACCTCATATTCTTGAAAAATCTGATGTTTTCCAATAAGAGAGATTGCATAGATCAACCTATCGAGAACTGATGTAACTGGATCAAATAGCAATGTAAGATTCTCAATGAGATCACTTTTGTGTTGAAAAACAAAAATTTGATGATTGCTATAAGAACGAAGCAGAAACTTTGCATTCTTCAAATTTTTTATAACATTTACATCTTCTGACTACCATTTGGATCTCTCGTTACGAATCTTTTTATTTGAAAACCAGTTTTAAAATAATGTATCCAAATTGCAAAATATAACTTTTTATTTTCGAAATAAAAATTTATTTAATCTTATGTTATCAATAAAAATGAAATAAAATCATGAAAAATATTTATAACACACAATATTATTCATTAATATCCTTTATCTTAAAAACTTTTAAAATAGATATTCCCACAATTAAATCATTCAATTCTTAAGGTTATTTAACTATAAACTCAAACGACAGAATCCGAGAAGAAATATGATTAATTTTACAATAATTATTTAATTAATATAAATTTACATTATACTACGCCATGCCTACGATCTGAGTCAACTATTCTGACAAAAACTGATTTGCGCATGAGCACACATCAAAAAGCTTTTAAAACTTATTCTGCAATTATTTTGCTGGGTCTTCAACTGATACTATTCGTTTAGTTCAAATAACTATGCCTTAATTAATTCATAACTGAAAAATTCTGTTTTAATTGCATCAGGTAATGTATTGGAAGGATAACATGCAAACATACTTTAATTTTAATTACATTTAATTCCTTTCTATTACATGTCATTCAGCTTCTATAAAGTTTCACATGATGGACAAAATTTGTGGAACAGCAAGGCTACAAGCTAATTAATTATTTAAACAATTTAAGTTAGCAAGGCAAGCAATTTAATTTTTATTTAAAACTTGTTTCGTATAATAATACATGTAGGCATATGTATATTTTTAAAATTATTGCACCGGAAACAGGGTTTGGTTTTAAAAAAGGGAAATTTAAAAAAAAAATGTCTGGTAAGTATCGGGGATAAATTAATTGTATTAAAGGTTGCTGAAAAATGATGATACTATGTGGATCCCGTTTTAATTTATTCGTACACAATATTATGTTTATTCCTACTGTTGTATAATTTATTTTAAAATAATTCGTAAATTTTTATTTCCACAATTATTTTATCGTTAACAATGTTTAAAAATTTAATAATCATCAATAAACAATGAAAATGTATGATATTGAACGATGTATGAAATGTATGATGAAAAATATATGATATGAAATGTATGATGTTCAACTTTTTATGATATTGAACTCAAATTGACCGGAACGAAAAAATGGGTTCATACAAATGAACTACAGAAATAATAATCTGATTGCAATATGTACTTATCAATTAACTGAAAAAGATATTTAAAAAATATATTAATAT
This sequence comes from Caerostris extrusa, assembly GCA_021605095.1. Lineage (NCBI taxonomy): Eukaryota > Metazoa > Arthropoda > Arachnida > Araneae > Araneidae > Caerostris > Caerostris extrusa. The sequence goes on from BPLR01005965.1 coordinate 12,073, forward strand.
ATTAATTATAAAAACAATTCTGTTAAATCTGAAAAAAAAAAAAAAAAAGATCTTAAGCCCAGAACTTTATAAGGTAAAAAACTTTATAAATATAAGTACCTCAAAATTAATTGTCTAACACCACTATAACTGCGAATATATATTGGATTCAAATGTCCGATAATGATTCAAACGCCTTTAAGCTAATGATTCATATGATTGTATTAACGTCGTATCTTCCTTTTTTTTTTTTAAAGTAATCCTAAATCATCATGGTTTTCGTTTAATGCTACGGAAGTCAGAAAAATAAATAAGTTTTTAAGCTTCTCTGAGTAAATAAAATAATACACAGACATTTGTTTATTTCTGTTGCTACACTACATGATTAAACCCAAAGTTTTCAGCCATCCCGTCCATTATGTCACACCCAACTGAGCATTTAATCGAAGCGAACACAGATCGCTTTGAGATGTCGCCTATCCCTTTTCGTCTCATTTCTAATTCCAAATGTTATTGGAGACACCATAACGAATTCGGCTAAGCCGAACTTCGATTAGATTGCCTGTTCAGGTTAATTTTCCAAACTGTTTCTAGGGCAGGCCCAGAATGCACTGTGGAGCCTATGGATTTATAGCTTGCTATGAGGGAGGTATAAAGCACGCAAACTTACAAGCCTCGTGCATGAATTTCACAGTCCGCCCTTCGGTCTAATCTGAAATGTCAAGGATAGAACAGACACGATTGCTTTTAATATAACTCCCGCCCGCCACTGTTATGCTGATCCCTGGACTATAATAGAAAGGGTGAATCTGCAACGGAGACACAGCTATACAGTGCTGAGTGGGGATTTTAGGGAGGTCTTTATTTGTCGACGAATTCATGTTGGGAATTTTAATTTGTGGCGATATTTGCAGATTTCAGTTTGCAATTATATCAAGTGCGGCGAGTTTTGAATTCCGCGATGTACTTTTTAGCCTCGTAGGGTGATTTTAATGGTCTGAGTTTGTTAGCTGATGTTTTACGATCAGTAAGAAGGGAAAGACGAAAAGGGAAATACTTTCCGGGAATTTGAGAATAGAAAAGGATGAAGAGAAATTATTGATTGCTGTTAATAGAATAACTTGTTAGCTTATTATTAAATAAGATAACTTAAATGAATAAAACCTGTTTTATTAATGTTTCTATTAAAAATGTCACATATTGTAACTTGTTTAGTTAACTTGCTACACTGAGTAAGTCAAAATAATTAATATATTTAGCTTCTTGGTATTTATCTAATTTTCGTATTTTTTGGTTAGTGATGATTACATTTGACATTGCATCGAAGGATCTGTTTAATTTTTACTAATAATTAACATGTTAGGCTATTATTAAATAAGATAACTTTAATGAATAAAACCTGTTTTATTAATATTTCTATTAAAAATGTCACATATTAAAACTCGTTTAGTTAACTTGCTAAACTGAGTAAGTCAAAATAATTAATATATTTAGCTTCTTGGTATTTATCTAATTTTCGTATTTTTTGGTTAGTGATGATTACATTTGACATTGCATCGAAGGATCTGTTTAATTTTTACTAATAATTAACATGTTAGGCTATTATTAAATAAGATAACTTTAATGAATAAAACCTGTTTTATTAATATTTCTATTAAAATGTCACATATTAAAACTCGTTTAGTTAACTTGTTAAACAGATTAAATCAAAATCATTCATATACTTAGCTTTTTGGTATTTATCTAATTTTCGTATTTTTGGTTCGTGATGATTACATTTGACATTATATCAAAGATTGGATACTTTTACTAATAATTGTTTTTTATTTTTTCACAAGTGATTCCTTTGTTTTTTACTAGTGATTATATATTTTTACTAGTAGTAGTGTTTTATTTTTTATTAGTAATTTTTTAATAGTTTTTACAAGTAATTCTTTTTTTTTTTATACTTTTCTTTTTTTCCATGTGAATCGCTATTATTTGTGCAAGTAATTTTTGTGTTTTTATTTCTCTTTAGAGAAAAACTTCATTTTAAATTTTGAATTGAGTGAAATAAATTACTAGAAATATTAAGTTAAAGATTTCAATGACACATTAAAATTGTTTAGCATTGATGCTGTTTTACATTGTTTAGAAAATAAATATTTTAAAACAATCTTAAATACTAAATATTTGCTTCGACAATTAATAAAATAAAATCTATTTGTAACTAATATTTCGCAATTCTGATGACTTATACTTATTATCCGAGTAATTTGTATAACATATTTAATGAAAATTTTTTGAAATACATAAATTAATAATTAATCTAATTCTTATAGGTTTTTAAAATTTAATGCTATCCACGTTAAAATTAATTTTTATTTAGGCGTTTTAACAATTTTTTTGTTGTGATAAATAAAATAACGCTCATTTGCAAAAAAGGCATCTTGTTTAATAATTGATAATTAGTCATACACTCCCACAAATACAAAAACTAAGAAATGGTAGTTTATAATATAATTAGAAGATAAAAAAATTTCTAATTAAATATTTAAAAGTTAAAAACAACATCATCATTCCTATTTCTGTGAATATATATTTTGACATAATTAAATTACAAATTTTAAAAATATTTTTTTTAAATTTGCAAGAGATTTTTAAAACATAATTTTGACAAGACGTTTAAGAAAAACATTATTTCTCAAAATCATTTTTTTAGATATTTAGTACTTGTTTGTCATACTAGCAAAAAAATAAATAGTTCCTATTACATAAGAAATAATTTGAATTTTAACGAATATTTTCCTGCATGGCATCTTGGCAATTTGAAATTGTTCTGCAGAAATAAAAACTCTAAAAATAAGAAAAATAACCAAATATTACAATTTAGTATTCTACTTTGGAAAATGATGTAATTCTGAAAAATACAACTTTATTTTATAAATAAATTCAATGAAGCTAAGGGCCCAAAAATAATAATAAAAAGAAATAGAAAAGATTGGTGAAAAAATATTTAGTATGCGAGTTATTACGTATGAATAGATACTTATTTTGGTTACCAAAAACCATTATTAAATTCTACTTATGTACCTGATCAACCCACAAGTAGTGAACAGAAAAAAATTTCTACTATTCCTCCCATCTTGCCATGTTGCTTTTTTTTTTTGTCGATCGTTAGCCTTTCTATTAAATATAATTTATTTTCAAAACTGAATGACCTGAATATATGTAATAAACTTTACAAATAACTTTTTAAAAATGGGAAATCTTGAATAGCAGTACTGTACGGAAGTCATTTATTTAAAAGTGGTTTTAACAAAGTAGAAATTAATGAGAAATGTTTTTGATTTAGATACAAAATCCTTTCATATGTTTTGAGTACATAAAAACTATTTTTTGCATCAAAAACGATGTTTATTTTTTACAAACTACAAAAAACAGTAAAAGCCTTGTTAAATTATTTCTAAAATAAGAAATTTCGTCTTTTGCAAATCTATTGTATAAAAATACAAAACCATGAACTGAACTGTTAAAAAGAAAAAAAAAATGTAAGCAAATATTTCCTAAATGTCTATAAAATATTATTTCAAAAATATTATTTATAGACATGTAGGAAATATTATTTCAAATATTATGCCAAAATTTCAGCCTTAAGGAAAAACCTAAAACAATGTTAAAATATTATTAATAATTCCATAGAAAACATTTAGAAGTAGCTATAAACTCCAATTTTTTTCTCAAATCAGAATAAAATCAGTCTGACCTGAAAACTGAAAAAGACAAGTTTTGGAGACAGGATTTAAAAATCCTCCAAACAAATATTTGAAATATAAAGCCTCATTTTTCATATAATGCTTCTCCTATAGAGTCCGAATTTAAAGTAATAAGAAAGTTAAATCAATTAACTTGTTGTTTAATATTTTTAGAACTACATTAAGATCTTATTAGATTTTATTTAAATTTTTAAACCAAAATTCATAATAATTCCAAAGTGAAAATTCTGAAATTGTAAATTTCTCGCTTTACAAATTGCAAGAATGTGTTATATCATACGATGTATATAAAATGATATAATATGCCTATATAGGATATAATATATATAATATAATATTGAGTATTATAACATATATAAATTTTTCATTTATGTATTTATATATCATAATTCTTTAAAAAACAAATTATGCATAATGAATTCATAAAAACTGTTTCATTGCTTTAACAAAATACATTTAATCACTTATACAATACAGAAATTTAACTCGAATAAATAATCTTTAATTTCATTATCTTTTAAAGTTTTCATAAACTCAAGGTAAAGGTAAACCTGAAAGGTAAAGGAATTCCAGGTAAAAAAATAGCTTACTGATTCATACACTCCAGAAAATACATGGTTTGAGGATTAATTATAGTTGAGAATTAATAAGAAATGGAATAAATAATTATTTATTTAATATATTAATAAAGATATTTATCTTACTCATTGGTAATCTAATGCAGTTTATCTCTACAAAAGTCATGTAAGATGTCTAGAAAGTTTCTGTTTGACTTCATCACTAAATAGAAATGCATGACAGATAACACAGTAGTTATCATACCTGTCATTAAATTTCATATATACATTCAATACAAAACTAATTTTGCCATAATAAAACTTGATAGGCTTATATATATAGGCTCTGAAATATAAAAACCAAGATTTTAAAGTAATATTAATATTTAGAAAGTAATACCGCCGATATTAATATCTTCGATTAAAATCTTTTACTAGTATGAAAAACTGAACTTAAGAAAAATGCTCTATTTATGTGAAGAACAAGAAAATATGTAATTTATAAAAAATTTATTTTTATAAATAACATATTATAAAAATTGATATTTTTTTTATAAATGATATATTATAAAAATTTATTTTTATAAATGACATATTTTCTTGTACTTCACATAAATAGAGCATTTTTCTTAAGTTCAGTTTTTTTTTTTTATACTTGTAAAAGATTTTTATGTCATAATATTTTTGCGTCATCTCCAGTTTTATAACAACATTATGTAAAAATAATGAATGAATAAGAATTTTTCGAAAAAATATTTCCATTAAACAGCACATTTAATTTCATTTAAGCATAAAAGAGATGCGTTGAAATATAACATCTTTCAAATATTAATAGATTTCTGAAAACAAATTTGCTAAAAAATTTAAGAAATATTCACGACTGGCCATTAAGATTGCTACACCAAGAAGAAATGCAGATAACAAAAATGATATTTATTAGACAAATATATTATACTGGAAATAACAAGTGATTAAAGTTTCAAGAAATTTGCGTGCATAGATCCTGAGAAATCAATACCCAGATATCCACCTCTGGCAGTAATAACAGCATTTATACTCCTGGCCATTGAGTCAAACAGAGATTGATGGCATGTACAGATACAGATGCCCATGCAGCTTCAACACGATGCCACAGCTCATCAATCGTAGTGACTGGCGTATGGTGGCGAGCCAGTCACTCCGCAACCATGGACCAGACGATCGGTGAACGTGCATGCCATGGCAACAGCCGAACATTTTCCGTATCAAGAAAGGTCCTTGCAATACCGTCAAAATGCGGTCGTGCATTATCCTGTTGAAACTTAGGGTTTCGCAGGGCTCGAATTACTCGAGTAGAGCCATTTGTCGTGACACACCAGAAATGTAACGTGCACTGTTCAAAGTGCCATCAATTCGAACAAGAGTTGAACGAGACGCGTATCCAATAGCATCTCATACCATCGCGCCAGGTGATGGGTCAGTATAACGATGACGAATGCATGCTGCCGATGTGCGTTCACTACGATGCCGCCAAACACGGATGCTACCGTCTTGATGCTGTAAACAGAACCTGGATTCATATGAAAAAACAACGTCTCAGGTTCGCCCAGGTTCGTCGTTGATCACACCTTTGAAGACACTCCTGTCTGTGACGCAGCGTCAAGGGTAGCCGCAGCCATGGTCTCCGAGCTCAGAGTCCATGCTGCTGCAAACGTCGTCGAACTGTCCGTGCAGACACTTGTCGTCTTACAAATTACCCCAATTCTTGACTCAGGGCTCGTGACGTGGCTGCACGATTCATTAAGACCATGCGGGTAACATGCCTGTCTTCTCGGCTTCTAGTGATAGGGGGCCGTTGAGATTCATCATGGTGTTCAGTATTACCGTCCTGAACCCATCGATAGCACATTCTGCTGACAGTCATTGGATCTCGACCGACGCGATCAGCAATACTGCGATACGATAAACCGGAGTAACGCTACAATTCGACATTTATTATTGAAGTCAGAAATGTGATTTCTTCCTGTCGTTTAAATTTTACGCCTGTAGCATGTCGCTTTCTTGGTGTAGCAATTTTATTGGCCAGTAGTGTATATATATAATATATATAAAGGGAGTAATGAATAAAATATTATAAATAATAACAAAAGAGTTATAAAAAGAATAAAATGTACAAAGCAAACTAAATTCTTCAATTAAATACCAAGTTTTACATTTTATATTATTTCTTAATAAGTAACATTTAAAAGCAACATAAACTAACAATATTATAATTAGAATATAATGAACTTCTTAGAATGGTATGCTGCTCAGTCTAAAAATAAATTTACAATCAACTGACGATTGGAATAGAATTCAACAATTCTCACAAAATAAAAATTATGATTAAAGTTCAACTTTTTGTAAATCAATCTGATGCGAGTTAGTTATATGCCGGTTTCCAAAAATTAAAAAAAAAAATTCAGATAAACTGAAACTACGCTGTTAGAGATAAGTAAAGATTTTAATAAAAATTACGCTGTCTACGTAAAAGTCATTTTGCATCAAAGCGTGATATGTAAATTAGTGGAGATACTATCGTTTAAAGTAATCTGAACGTTTCTGAGAACAAACCTTAAAAGCGTCTGTAGATTCTACAAATAGAAACCGCGTAGAGAAATTTTGAAATATTTATGTTTTAGAAAAGAATACTTATATAAAATTTAATTGAACACACACACATATCAGTTGGTGTGCAAGTCAATTGGAGTTCTGTATTTTTACTGATGAGACCCGAGTTTTTCTTCAAATTGACTTAAAACGTTTACTGTATTGTTCGGAACCTGAAACCCACTATTGCCCCAATCATCATGACATATTTGTTAGGTCCAATGTATATGTGTGAACATCTATCTCTTTGAATATTGTTCCAACATGAAGAGTTACCACTCAGTTATATACAGAGGAGGTTCATTATCCAATTAATCGTCCTTATGCATCTGTACTTGATAATCGTCCTTATGTAGGGCAGTCCATTTTGTGCATGTTCGAAACAGAACTATTAAAAATATTTTGTATACATTGATGATAATAAAATATAATTAAAATTTCTAGAAATGAAGACACTAACATTAAAGGCGATTGAATATTTTTTCCACCGCGCTGAATTTACGCTTTTGCTTACCCTTGAAACATCGAAAGTTATTACTTTACAGTGGGGGCATCAGTTCTATAGGTCTTCGATGCTTAACGTTGGTCTCCAGCTCAATTTGGAACATAAACACCTGGAGAAGCTATCTGGGGAGTTCTTTCCATTCTCTAATCTAATGAAATGACTATCTGGCTATCCGATTTATGTTGTTCAACCCTGGCATAAGCGCGGAATCTTTCCATCCGGTTCATTTGTCTGATTTCTAACCCAGTTATCATGAGTTTGAAATGAAACGTGATAACCCTTCTGCCCTCCAGGCCTGGAACGAATATTTTTATATATTAAAATACATTTAAAATAACATTTTGTTGTGTTTTATTTTTGTAATTTTATTTTATGCAGTATATATATAATTATCGCATTAAAAGATTATTAACAGTTAAAATAAAATTTTAGTTAAACTAATAATATATCTTTTGAAATATAAATAATTTTGATCATATATATATTTCCCAAATAGCAAAATTAAAATCACCTATTAAATTTGGGGGTTTTAATTTTGTAATGAAAGAAATTTATAGCTTTGGTTTAAAATCAAAATGAACATTGCATAATAGTGTTTTCAATCTAATGAACAACAACCGGTGTCTATGTTTAGATCCAATGTTGTTTGTCTGCCTAATCTTTGAAACTAACAGTAATCCTTTTCTCAATAAAACGCATGCTTCTACAACAATCTTCCCGCTTTGCAGTTTAGTTCTTATTTAAAAACAACAATGCTTTAAAATACGGCAATTTTAAACTTCTGTAAACACCGTTCAATTGATTTTCAGAGTAAAATATCTGGAAAGTTCAAGGAAATAAGTTTTAATTTAACGTTGAAGAAAAAACATATTTTTTTAACTATCAGGACAAAGAGGCCTGGCGTTGTTTTCAAAGAGGATACGCTGCCTACCTATCCAGAATGGGGCTTTAAGAAAAGAAAACAAGGAAAATCTTTTAGATAAATAAGGGTTTCGTTGAAAACAGACCCGTTGAGAGAAAATAATTTCCCTAAGGTAAAAAATTTCGACAATTGGTGTGTATTTTGTGTTGTTCTATAGCATAGTTTTCGATTGTGAAATGGAAAATGTTCAATTTCTATGCAGGTATTGCTTACCCAAAAGGGGTATTGTATTCATTGGGATATTGTATTCTATCAAAAATATCGTAATCGAAATAACTGAGGAATAGTCTTTCATTGTTTTTTATATTTGTGTGCTATATTACTGTGGATCAAAACTGCCAAACAGTGATTTATTCATTCTTATATCGTTTCGAATAAATTTATTCACAGATGGTTGACCATACTACTGCGCCCAAAAAGTAAGACCAATTTTTTTTTTTTTCAAAAATCTTCATTTATTTCATTTCATCGCCTTGAAAATAATCACCTCCGGACACGATGCATTTATGTCCACTTTTTTCCAATCTTCATTGTATGCTAAAAAGTCATTGGTAGGGATGGCCTTCAAAGCGCATGGCGATTCATTTTGAATATCTTCAATCAACTCAAACCGGTGTCCCCGGAGTAGTCGTTTGACTTTAGGGGGATAACCAGAGGTCGTACGGTGTGAATACGGTGGTTGTGGAATGATATTGGTTTCATTTTTGGTGAAAACGTTTCGAAGAATCAATGCAGTGTGAACTGGCGCATTAAGTATTTTCGGTACTAATCGAGATTTGACGCGTTTGAGGCCCAAAGTCGAATCTACCAATCCTTTTGAAATTCTAACATCATCAGCAAGGTCTCTAATTGTAAATCTATGGTTTGCAAGCACAAAATCTTTAATTTTTTGGACGTGAACTTCGTCGGTTGAGGTTGGTGGTCGTCCAGAGGGCTCTTAGTCTTCAAAGCGTTCTCTGCTTCTTTGAACTGTTTTTATCACTTCTAAACATTTCTTTCCGATATAGGAATGCTCAGCAATGCCTTCTGTAACATTCTATACGTTTCTGCAAACAAAATTTAACGCAAGTTCTTGCTCAATTAATTCAGACATTTCAAAAATCGTCGGAATCAGTTTGAGCATCTCACAAAGCCAAGCGTAACTCAAACACTAATGAATATTTTGACGTCAAATTTCACACAGATGTCAAGGACAGTGCCAGTAACCTAGAAAAGAAAAAAAATTTATAATTCCATAAGCCCCGGGAATTTTAAATTGAAAATTGGTCTTACTTTTTGGGCACAGTAGTATTTTTGAAACTGAAATGCAAAGGATTACAATTAATTTTTTTATACTTGCATTATTTGGTATGACTTTGTTGAGCAAATGCATAACAATAATTTTGTACTCAAAAATGTTCCTAACAAAAATATTTATCAAAATATATATGTACAAAACAGTATTACCATTAAAGAGATTGGCGAAATCTATCCACTCACGTTTTTAGATTGTGAGATGAAGGTTTATATAACTTGAATAAGATTATTGATTTTTCTATAAAAGCTGAAAGTAGATCCCATTTAAGTAAGTGTGAATATAGTAAATTGAATAGTTTAGAGAATTTATTGCATCAGTTCATCTTATTGAATTGAATTGCTTGGTGACTACAGTCAAATATCCACTGAGAGTTCACCTGTTCTATAAAGTAAACCTGGATCGATATATACATTCATGGTACACAATATCAGATGTAAGACATATTTAAAATAGATTTTCGTCACTGGCTGTCCTAGTTGATTGCAATTGAAGTTAGTGTTGTTGACATAAGCAGGTTAAGCCATGAATTAATGGAAGAGATCTTGTTGGAATATAGAGAAGACGTTTTGTAACTCTAGTACTCGAAATGTTATGACAAAAAAAGTTTTACTAATGTTTATTAAACATAAGAAGAAAGTTCAATGGCTAACTAGGACGTTTAATCTACTCAGATTGAGGTCCTTGGTAAATTTTACATAATGAAATTGAAATCTCATTTCATATTTTCAAGAATTAGGAATGGTTGAATCTAATAAATTTTTACTTTATTTTGAATAATGGGATGTTGAATTAAATAAATATTAGCTGAATCATCTCCCTATTAATAAGCAAATCTCCATATAAAAGGTTAAATTAATTTTAACCAATAAACTTTTAAACTAAACCATCATTTGCCGATAGAATCCTTACTAACACATTCCGCAATATTCGTCCAAACAATTCCCATATAAATTTTATTAAATAATACAGCTGCGTTGTTTTCTGTAATAACTAATAAAATCACTCATCAATTAAACATAACAACATTACATAGCCAGAATTTTGGGAGATAAAAGATTACTACAAAGTTATAAAATAAAGAATATTATAAAGATAGAAATAAATATATATATATATATATAGTATAACATAATTTATAAAAAATAAATTACAGCATAATATTATCATTGACTCTGAAACTGATAAATCAGAAAAATCAAATACTAATTATCAGAAATTATGCAAATAATATTTATGATTTAGAAAATTAAATACATACAATAAATGTCTACTATAAATGTGTTATTTATACATTGGATTAATAAACAAATTTGATTAAATATAATCCCCATTATTTAAGCATTTTTTATCACAGGGGGTAATCATCGTTATCTTTGTTAATCACTTAAAGGCTGTACCTAAATTTTATCGGTCATTTGATAAGGCTAGATCCCATGATTATTTCACCACCACTTTTCATCTTTGATTTCAGATCATATATAAATTTCCTTCAATTCTCCTCACTGACTCCAAATCACTTTTTCACCTTCTTTAGATCATCGCCATCACTTATATTCATTTCTCTCTTTAGATCATTTCGACTATTCTACTCACTTCCATTCCACTACTTCTACTCACTTCCTACAGATCTTCCATTTTCTTCACCTCATTTCTCTTCTCTCACTTCCCCCTCTCTATCACTTCTCCCTCTATCAAATTGTATCCCTCTGCATTCTCTAAGTATTTTTCTTTATAATATATTTTAATTGACTTCATTTGCAATATCCTACATTCAGGGCACAACCTCAAGGCAGCCATATGTTTGAGAGGAAAATTTTACATTAATCTCAAGGAGGATGACCCCCTGATCCCACGATAAAACTCCAGTCCATCCAACAGCCCCAGCTAAAGATCCTCTTTAGGGATGTTAAGTCATCAGGTCATATGGTGTTCTCCCTTTTATTACTTTTAAAGCGGAGACCGTTGTGACATACATTTTTATCCACAAAGAGGAATTGGAGACAAGAACATTAATTACATAACTAGGCCCATAAAGACCCAAGAAGATAAAGCTGTTGAATTGCGCTTTTACGTTTTGGTGATACAGACCACACAGGTATAATTTTTGAGAAAGATAAAATTCCTAATAGATTTTTGACAAATAAAATAAAAATGAATAAATTAAATAAATTTTATAAATTAAAAAATGTCACTAATTTATACAATTTCAGACAAACAGTTATGATATAACAATGAAAATTCATTTTGAATAATAAATTTAACTTTGGACAATTTGCCAATAATAAAATATATTTCTTAATTTGTAAGGGTTGAGACTACAACAGTAGTAAAAGAATTTTTAGGCAAAACTAGCAAAACAGTAAAATAAATGGCGGTATGGTGTCCACTTACAGTTATAAAACTCTCACAATGTTAATTAATATGGATATAATAATTCTCACAATGGCAGTGGAAATCAGGCAGATCAGGAGTCTTTGGGAAAGTTGGTCTTACTCCAACAATGCTGTTTTCAAATGCTGGATGGTTTTTGAAGATGTATTTGGTTTGGTTTGTGGCTCTACGGTGATTTTTGCACACTTTAGGTTATTTAGACAGGGGTCTTTAGTTTAACGTGAATTCCGAAACAGTGACAAACATCCATGCCTACGCCGAGGTCGAACCTAAAACACCAAATTCCAGAGCGCTAGCCATCAGGCCGCCTCGAAGATGGAAGTAGAGTTATAATTCCCTCCCAAAATCATCACAGACACGTTCTATTGAGATCCGGCTGGCTGGTTCTTCTAGGCAAATATCTTAAATTTCTAAAAAATCACTGATAAGAAGAATCCTGTGTGGGCACGCGTTGCCGTGCTATCAAACGAATTCAGGGCCAACCTCAGTCTTGGAAAGGCCAGCATTGGACTTCAAGATCTTCTCTCTATACTTCACAGTAGTTATCACTGTGCGCTTATCCAACATGATGCCTGCCTTGACCATCATATCTCCTTTGTAATAGCGGTTACTTTTTCTGAAATTGGAGAACAGATGTTGGTTCCTTTATTCCTTCCACATGAATGCATGTATAGAATAAATGACAGGGTTTAACAGGGACTTGCTAGCGGATTGATTGGTCAGCCACTGATCCTTGTTTCAAAATCGAAGCTTTCTATAGAATGTTAAATTGACTCTTCTGTGAGCAGAATCGAAATTAACACAAACAGATGGTCTGCTTGAAACATATGTCTCTATTGTAGTCTTCATTAAAACTTGGAATTTCTGTGGCTCCATGTTCTTCTCGACAGAGCTAAGAGACTATTGGAATACTGTTATTCTTCGCTGTATTGAACAAATATCAACCTTCATTTGCTGTGTCATGATACATGAGTGGCCGTGGCTAGAGTTTTTCTCTAAAATGTAGGTTATTTAAATTATTTCCATAAGCGGGAGACGGCATTTAGTGCCACATTTCAGTTTGTACCAGACTACTCTTGAGACGACCTGTTTCCAGTTTTTGCTCGGTATCAGACAATGTATAAGTATTTTCACCGACTAAGCGCGACTTTCGATAAGTTATCCTATGTCAATGGTTTAAATTCAAGGTACTTTCTGTCATATCTTTGAGTTTTCGATGTTTCAACAGAACACCTTGTAAATATTGCATAAGAAGATAGTAAATGAAAAATATATGAATTTTCTCTTTAACCTGCAGTACTTCTAAAATAATCAAACTTATGTATTAAGAACATGGATAATTGTATAATTATGCTGTATATCATCATTAAGTCCAAAATTTATTCGTTAATGTAATCTGATGTCCAAGATAAAAAAACCCTCTATCTATTAAAAAATAGACGTGCCACAGAAGGTTATAGAAAGTGTTTTAAAAAAGATTTGAAAGAGTGAACCAAACTGTTTTTTTACATTAACATGCACTAGACTCGTCGTTCTTTGTAATTGATAAAGCACACTGCAGATTCAGCGTTAAGTGCACATGGGGTGTTATTTATTCATTATCTTTGCAATATTGAAAAGGTGATGTCTTTCTGAATGCCTGCCAAATGCAATTTGTTCATATTTGCGTTAAAAGTGAGGAAACTTAAGAATCATATATAGATCAATACAGAGCGACAACAAATCTAATTGCTATAGCAAACATAAGTCTGCTATTTTTAACGGTGAACAGGAATCTAGCCCAAAGTATCCTCAAGCAACATAAACATGACACATCATTACAATTATACTAATTACACTCATAATTATATTATAACTATTTTCATAAGGGCTTGATTATAATTTCCAAAGGGAAGAATTTGCAACTATCCATTCTTCTTCCAAGAAGCATGTGCCTTAGCTGCTTAATTTTTTCACCACAACTATAAATTTCTCGATAAATTGATTTACTCCAAAAAACTCTCCACCCTTAAGCTTCTTTACCAAATCTTAGCTGAATCCGTGACAAGAGAAAAAAAAACCTTAAAACTTTATCTTTTGTTTGTTCCCTCGAGGAATTTGGACTGAAATCGATACTGAAACAGACACAATCAATTCCTTTGCATCTCTTTGCAATAAACGACCGAAAGAAATGAACTCTTCCCTGTGTGACTGCAGAGACAAAAGCCGAATCTAGCAATAAAGCCACATGGAGACAAAGAAATGTAAACGTTCACTCTCTCCAGGGTTTGAAATTCCTGTAACCATTCCTGATAAAGAAATTTAGTTTTCAATTCGCACTTTTTCACTTGTGATCACTAGAAAAATCATTCTGCCAGGAAATATTAAACTGATGTATTCACTCAATCTAATCTGATAATAAAACTCCATTATCCAATATTTAAAAAGGATAACAGATGCATTAAAGAGTTTTTGCGTTTCAGTGACTCTAACGCTAAATTTTAAATCTTATCCTGCACTGCGTTTGTGCTTATAATACGCCAAACTGGTAGAATTTGCATAATAAGTTTGCATTACTGAAACCTCATGCAGAAGCATTAGAAGCACAGATTATTCTTTAACTTTATTGGCTCTTCAAATTACTAAACAAAAACTTTCTTTCCAATAATAATTTTTAATTTATGATATAACTATTTTTTATCTTCTCTTTTATCTGTTACCATGTTACCTTTTTTCACTTAAATACGATAGATAAATTACATTGGAAGAAAATTCTTTGAATCTTACCTTTCCTTAACTCCTAACTCAGTTATAATGTTCAATTAGCATGCAGGAGGGCTCAAGTCCAAATACGCTGTTGCCATTCGTTGCAAATACCGCTTTCTGAAATTGTTGTTGCTGATACTGCTTAACGGGTTTTCTCTCATACGACACGCAAATGGGGCGAAATTACCAAAGTGTCTCCTGGAAGGCCGGTTCATATTAGAAGAGTTTAATAAGAAGTATGTAGAAGTGAAACTTCTTATCTTAGTTAAAATCGAATATTTATAAACTTCTGTTTAACATCAAGAACCACACTTGTTCCCCATAACATACAAAAAAAAAACCAGTCCCTAATGGATGGTTAGATATATTTTTGCCTTAAAAGAGGACTTTAATGGGTCTATTTTCAAATACTTGTGCTACCATGCCACCTGATTATCGGTGCAAGGCAACTAAATAAGCTATAGTATGTGCCAAATTAATCTTTTCTATTTTTAGTAACTGCATCTTCCATCTACTATGGATTTGAATCCTTGCTGTCTGGCAACATTACCACTGAACTGTTTGTTATCTGGGCCACCGAGATATACTTTGAATCCACGACTTCATAATATGTTGATAAGTCTCAATTTCTAAAATTTTATCCTATTTCATTTCTTACTTTTATTTTTCTTTTATTTGAAAATGTTTTGCTTAACCATTTTAGTTACACTTTTCTTTTATTAACATCAATGCATCCCATGAAACATATAAGGCGCAGACATTCTAAGTACTTTCCCGTCAAAAAGAAAAATGAAAATATGTTTCATTTAAAATTTGGTTTTTATTTGACGAAAGTGAACATATTACTGCTACAATCTCAATATCTGTCATTCTTTGTACAAAATTTGTTAAGTAATTTATTTCCTACCTTAAAGATTACTGGCATGGTTAATCAAGTGCGCGTATACTAAACTTTCACTATCTCCAGGAACAGCTCTTTTTTTTTTAACTCTTGATCTTCTCGCTAGCAAGTATTAAAAAGTGTTACCTAAGTCGACGCTTGTGCCACAGTTTCGTAAAAAGTCGAGCGCCTTTCGAGATTGTTTTTCTCCCCTCTTGCGACTTTTATTGGATAAGTCACGTTTGATGTTAATTGATTCATGGAGACTTTTGTATTTCATATGAGGGCTTTTAAATGCTGACAAAAAATTAAATAAGCTCTAATATCATCTGAAGTACTAATTAAGTGCACTTTTTAACATTTTAAATTTAACGCCTTCTCGTACTGTGTTATTTTTTTTATATTTCGGCTTTTGAGAAGTATATGAAGACATAGAGCCAATTTCTGGATTATTGTGAATGAAAACTTGGCTGAACTTAAATAGTTCTCGTTCGTTTATTTATCTAATGTAACATTTCTTATGAATTCATTCTTTTCTCATGAAACTTTTAATAAATCTAGCATCTCTCAGATAACTGTATGATTCAATAAACTATAATAGTCTCATTTGTTGCTATCCATAAAGAGCATTATTTTCTACTTCACAAAAATTCTTTCAAGGTAAATAACAATAGTATTCACGTTGACAATGTTATACTATAAAATTTGAATTGTCGTGGATTACATATTGTTATCTTGAGTCTATGAGAAAAAGAACATGTATTGTTATACAATAATAATGCAATTTAATTACTTTTTTTTAATTAAACTATTTTAAATTTATCTAAAGCATTCTGAAAAAAAAAAAAAAAAAAAAAAGGTTTCAAAGGATCAAACAGGGTTAAAAACACCTGTTGTAAAAACGGAATAAATAATGATACTCTACCTACCTGCTAAAAAACATAAAAAAATTTTAAAAAATTTAATAAGAGATTTGAAGGATAATTCTCGAATCATATTTTATAAACCTCAGAAAGTTTGGGTAGTTATGGCCATATTAAGTCAGTTCTTCCCGAAATCAAAAAGCACTTCTTTAGGTAGAGGATAATGTCCTTTCCTCTAGCTGCCATCCTTGGGGATGTTCTTTTTAAATTACCGTGGCATCCAACATATTAAATCGACACTTTGTTACTGTTGTTGTTGCGGAAAAACATTAGTTAGAATATTTATTAATACAACAAATATATTATCACTTTTGAACATGTTTAGGAAGATACTTTTTATATCCTTTTATGCATTATTTTAATTTCTATGATGATCAGAATTAACCCTCCAATAATTGTATAAGAAATGATATTATGATATAGGTATATTGTACTTGATACTTTGTTATCTTGTAGCAGTCGTGATTATAGTAAGGAATGAAGGAAGATATAAACAGCAATAATATTATTTGTAGAGTCTACGAATTTTTTAGATAATATTTCATTTTATTTTGGTGTTAGGCAACTTTACTATTAAAATATATAACATAATATCCTTTTGAAAATTATAAGTGGAACTTTACATGGATGTATGTTGTTAGAAACTAATAATGGAGATTTTTAATTAATTTTAGGCAATATTAAAATTATGAGTCGTTAAAAATGTAATTGGCTTCCTACAAGTGAAATTTAAAATAGTTACTGTGAATATTTTACATTCTACAAAATAAATGAACAAGAAGGAATCATTTGGCACAAAGGAAAAAATATACAAACACATTTCGTTCCCCATACAAATTACTAAATTTTGGCTTCCAATGAAAGAATTGCTGGAGTTCTAGAGCATACAGATGATATGTAAAAGAGAAGAAAATAAAATTGGTTATGGCTTCCATTTCGATTTGATTTCATTTATTCATTTTGACTGTACTAATGCATCGCATAGGGTTTGTGTACAGTATGATTTTTCTCATCGTTTAAAAGATGACACGCAGTTTATCGAAATAAAATTAAATGACCCGCCGATTTAATTATCCTTGACATTTGGTTGATAGCGATGCTACCATTTGTTGATGTTAGAAGGAATAGTTGAACCATGGCAAAATACATCGTCAAGAATGGAGTGGTTGACATAGGGAGACGACAGAACGTGCGGATTGAGAGATCGGCTCTGACAGCGCCTGATTCTTAATTATTAATGATCCAACATCTATCCAGACATAAATGAAGGCATGGACAGAGTCTGAGCGCACGGCAATTATGGTTCCCAATGCCCCTCATCTGTGCACTCAAATAACCGAGATGACAGGGTCGTTCTATTCGGAATTTCATTGGCTAGAGTAAAAATATGTTTTAGTGATGAGTTGAATTGAGCTCTAATGACCAGCGAAGAGGTTTCTGGTTACTTTCAAGACAGCGGTAAGATACTAACATGGCTGTCACCATGCAATGCATCGACAACCAAGAGTTCTGGCTTAAGATTGCATTATTAAATTTGATAGCCATACCATTTGGTTAGCATCCATGGTAGGTTTACAACACAACGCTACATCGATAATATTTCACTCTCCACTATATTGCCTTTCTTTCCATGGCGCCTTGGGATTGCTTTAAAAGGACAATATCTAATTGGACAATAGCCATCATTTTTTGTGATCCTGCTTGTCAAATACTTGCCTGGCCAGCTGAATAAACTAATATCTCCTTAATATAACACAAATAGGGTCTAATTAGCAAAATCTTCCCCAGTCCTAGGTTATCGTGATCTAACGCGACAATTGTACAGAGTTTATGAAGAACTCCTGCAGTGGGACGCCTATCAAATTTATAAAATTATACCAAGCCAGATAGCAGAAAGAGAAAAGAACCAGTTCATTATTCACTGGTTTGATATATATAGCTATACGAAAAGAAAAATGTTCAATCTCTTCGAAATTTCTATAATTTCTTTTTCTATAAACCGATTTTTATTCTATTCGGATAATTTCTTTTTAGTGCGGTTTTTTTTTTTAAGACAATATAATAAATTTATTTCTTTGTTTATTGCATTTTAAATTATGTCATTAAATAAATACATGCTAATTTTTGCTGTTAAAATTGTTGTATGGAATTCGACAATTTCTTATCCTTAATTTATCCTAAAGAAGAAAAATGTCAAGGTAATATGAAAATACAATTTTTTAAACTTGTAGCCATAATGAATTTTGCAACAGCAAAATACCTTCACAATTAATTTTTACATAATGATGGCAAATATAGTTCATTGGCCGGTTGCAGTAAAATGATATATTTTTTGCTTTAGTTAGTTTAATTAGAAAAATACTCAAGGAAACTGCAAGGAAATAAAAAAAAATTTTTTAAATATTTTCACATACTAACATTACACTAAAAATTTCCTCATTCGAGAAAATAGAAACTTTAAGATAATTCTTTACAAACCACAACTGAGTTTAGTGATGCCTTACTGTGAATAGTAAGAGTAATTTAACATAGCAACAGAATTAAATATAAGATTATAAAATAGTAGATCATTCAATTATCAATACAACAAATATATCCCATGGTTTTGTATCAATAGCAATGTGGCTAATTTGAAATGATGTGAACAATACACTAAGTGGTGTGACAATGCTAGTGATTACATTAAAATGGCGAGGAAGTGTTAATGTGATAAAGCTGGAGACTAGATTGGAATGATAAAAAAGAGTTCCATACATTTTTTAGAAATAGATCATTCGAACTATGAATACAATAATTGATACAACATATATTCTATGATTTCACGTCAGTGACAACATTATAAAGTTGTTGTTTACATTGTAATAATGATGTGAACACGTCCACTATGGAAGAAGTGATAATTACAATGTGAGAAGTACACAACACCGGTGACTACATTGAAATATAACATTTGCCTGCTTTACTTTCATAGTAAATAAATGTCCTACCTAAGTGCCAATACCAGCACAATTTAAATTCATATAGATGTCAATAAAATGAGTACCATCGAAAAGAATGTATATTTTCTAGACTTCATTGTACCTGATTTTATATTCACGTAACCTTTTTCTGCTCAATTTAACTCCCCCATTGTGGTCATCTGCAATTCCATTCTTACTAAAAGTGTGCGTTCTGGACCAAACAAGCCAACAGAACGCAAATTAGTTTGCGCTCGAATGAATGATGATGCTCTCAGTGTTTGCTCTATTGTCCCATCCGGTTTATGACGTCACGCCGATCCGTGGTATTACAAGATTAACAATGCGAGAATGGGGTGCAAATTAATCAATAATGATTTTGTCAAGCATAGATATGGAGTCAGAGAGTGGGTAATGATTAGTTCGGAGAAATAATTAAGGGTTAATATTAGCTTTGGAATGTCAGATCTAAATACGCAAGAACACGTATGTCAGAATGCAGAGGTAGAACGTGTGTGGTATAAAAAGTGAATTCCTTATTGTGGTACTGCGGAATCAGCTACTGAACAAAGGATTCTTGGAAATAAATTCCATGCATTAATTTAATTAAGCCTCAAGATTTGACATCAAAAATTCTTTTGAATTTTAAAGAAAATATTATTGTATTTTAATATGCATATTAATATTTATTAAAGATTAAATGATTAATTAAGGTTTTAATTGCATTTGGAAATGAAAAATTAATTTAAATGAGAAAATTGATAATGTAGGATAAATAACTCACAATTAATATGTGTATTTTAATTAAAAAAGTAAATTAAATATTAGATTTAATTCTTGTAATGCAAATTTTAAAATAGAAATAATAAATATATGAGGGAAAATATCTAAGCCCCAGTTACGAAAATGTCACATATACTGTAAAAAAAAAATGATTTTGTCAATATTCTACTGTAATATGTAGAAAAACATAAAATTTTTGTATAATATATATCTTTCATTAAAATATCATAACATTAACTATAAATAATATTATACTACATTTCTATAACTGAGTATATACTAAGAAGAAAAAGTCTGCGTGAAAATCTTGAAGTCTTTGAGATTTTCACGCAGACTGAGAAAGTTATTATAAACGTTTTATGAATATTAATGAACTTTTTATTTATTTTCATACTATCATTATTTAATTTATCTAAATTGAAAGTATGTGGCATTTGGGAAACAAAGTGAAAAAAATTCCGCCGCAAACATCTGCCTACACCAAATAAAGTCTAAAAAGAAACTTTTTTAACACTCTCTTAATGGCTAATAGGATATTATTTTATTCTTAGAACTTAATTTAACATAAAATTATGAGGTTTTATGCATCTTTAAATGTTTTTTTTTCTCCATTCTTCGTTCATAATCGACTTCAACACGTTCTATGCTGTTATAAGGTGTTTGCGAATCCCTTTGCTTATGCACAATCCAAAAATTTTATAAAATGTCCTACTATGTCTAAATACAATTAAATTCACTTTTACAGTTTGATTATTTTATAACATCTAGAGCTTCATGAGTTGATTAGTGTACTTAGAGTCATTATTCTGAAGTGCAATAATTACATGGTTTTTAAATGCTTAAATGGTTCATTTTATCCATTCAAAAACTTAAATCGCCCAATTTTTCTATGCCTTTGTTGCCTAGGAAAACTTAAACCCTTGGATTATGACTACCTTATTTGCTGTAGCATTGACTATATAAAAACTCCATAACTAGTTTTCTACAAATTAACCAAATCTTTTATACCAAATATATATAGCATATTGTAATCAGAAAATATTATTTTCCCAAAGGTTTTTGGACTTTTTTATGTATTCCTCTAAAAACTATTCATTTAAATTCATTCATTCGAAGCTTTTTAATAGCAACTCGGGAATTGCAATAATATTTTTTTTACTTGTTCGGGAATGGAATCGGAACAAATTGCTTTAAAAAATATTTTTTAGCGTGTTTTCACATTTTTGATACAATTAAAAATCGAGTACTTTTAACAAATTAGGTTAAACTGAGTGTTTATCTCATTGACAATCATAATGGATATCCAGTTGTTGACTTCGGTTTACATATATGATGACGTACAATTTTTAATCACTCTGTTTATAAAATAATGAGTTCTTATATTTGTTTTAATTATATTCATTAAAAGATTTCCCTTTTTCAGAACTGTGCGCTAATTTTTTTTTCCCACAAATAAATATTTTTTATTTTGCAACTCCTACAATCACTAATAAGCATTAATTTAGAAATTTCATATAAAAGTATATGCCTTTCATTAATTTTTCAAAAATAGTGATCTGATATAATTCATTTTTTTTTTCTTTTTTTATGCATAAAGATCTCCCAAAGGTTTTTCTAGTTGCAGGAATTAATTCTTTTTATAAAATTTACAGTACTTTTTATGATTTCGAATGTAATTTAGAATTGATAAAAATTACTATTATATGGAAAAACAAAAGACTAAACATAAGCATAAACTTAAAATTTTTGTTCCAGTTTTTTTAGTTCAATTAGAACTTGATTCAAGAAATAATTCCTGCAATAATAATAATACCGCGTAAAAAAGAGCAGAAAACCCTATCTAACAACAAAATTAATTTTATTAATTCAAATATTGTTTTTAATAAAAGATCAAATAAATAAGTTTGATAACAGAATAATTCATATATTTTTATTAATGTGTTCAATAATTGATTAAAAGCTGAAAATTTAAAGGTATTGTTAGTTTTAAATTAGTTCTTTTTATTATTTTTTTCAAAATTTCAATCTGAGGATATAAGGTTTCGTAAATTAGTAAATTCGTTAATGCCAAATTAATTTTCTTAATTACTTTAATTATTAAATATAAAAAATCTGCAAATTATTTTGTTAATTATTTTTAAAAAGTTTTTTTAAGTAGGCGATTCTGAATTTAGTAGTTTAGTGAAATCATGTAATCTCATTACGTTAAATTATATAATATAATACGTTGATTAATAATTATTTGGTTTTTTTAATTATTACACATTTTATGCATAATAAATATTTAATTATTGATTGGATAAAAATTAATATTGTTATAAAGTAAAAAATCTTTAATGTATTCATATCAATTAAGATATTTAAGTAGTAGTTTAAAATACCAAAATACCGGAGAAGTTATTATTTTTGTGCAGAAAAAAAATACGCAACCAAATTTAAATTAAAAACTGTTTATAAGTTATTCTCGTTCATTCTATGTTTAGGTACCAAAATGTTTTGTTTAATGCTTCTAGGATATGCTACATTTTTGACTTGAATTCTATAGATCCTATTTGTCTTATATTTGCATTTTTCTGGTGAATTTCGTTATTGATATACTTATCCACTTCCCACAAATAATTTTCAAGCACAATCTCGAATAAATGTGTAATCGGATTTAGAAAGATGTAGTCCAAAATAAGTCCTCCTAATCAAATTGTGAACTGGAATGAGGATTGCTGAAATTGTATTTTATTTCGCTTGAAATCGTCATTCCTTTGTCCGTAATTCGCTAATTGATAATTTCAGTTTTGTTATCACGGCTATTTATTTTGTCGTATCATTGTCTATCCAAAGTATATTAACTTTTTATATTTTAGCGGTATCAGTCCTTTATGTAACATTCAGTATTTTAATAAGTAAGAAATCTGATACTAATATTTTGTTCTATAATACTTAGTAATTTATATTTACGATACCACTGTTGGCTATCCAAATTGCAAGAATGTTAAGTATACGATATCTCTAAAAATTAGTATAATGCGTAGGTCGAAAAGAAGGACATGTAAATAATCAGCATTGAAGTATATAAACAAATCTTATGTATCAATAATGGCATTCTAAACAATAAAAGAATAAGATAATCAACTGAGGTGGTTATTCTGGCTTTTGACAATTGGTCTGATAACGTGACTGGACTGTGTATATAAAGAAGATTATTGAAACCCATGGTGTTTACAAAAGACTGATGAATTTCTTTCGTTCCACAAGTCGAGTTTGGCTGTAATTATTTAGAGCCGTATATTATTCGTGCAATAAATACAGTTTTAATACTTAATCTTCGTATCTTACATTCTTAATCTTTAAGGAATTATATTTTAAATGTTGGAAATGTAGATATTAAGCGCTGCTGAAATTAGACCAAATTAAAATTACTTCTACTAGGATGTATGATGGCTGAACTATCCAAACTAAAATAAAAGAAAGATCAATAATAGAATTTGGCAAGAAAGGCCCAAAATCTAGACGATATTGGATGCATTTTATTTAAATGCATGCTGTCTGTTTACTTTGGTGTTGTACAACATCCATTGACACTTTTCGAAAACATTATCTAAACAAAGTAAGTTTCCTGCATTTACTTCTTGAATTTTCTTTTTTTTTGTGATTTTTTTTTATCGTTGACAGAAGTTTAAATAATTAAATATTAAAATATTCTTGCAGATTTTAGATATATTATCCCCATGACACCAACAATTT
This sequence comes from Caerostris extrusa, assembly GCA_021605095.1. Lineage (NCBI taxonomy): Eukaryota > Metazoa > Arthropoda > Arachnida > Araneae > Araneidae > Caerostris > Caerostris extrusa. The sequence continues at coordinate 36,133 of BPLR01005965.1, forward strand.
GGATTGCACTGAATATAGGTGATTTTAGATTTTTATTTGCAATTCTTTATTTCCGACTTTTCAGCTACCTGCTTTTGCCCCGCCTAACACAGTGTTTGCCTGGCTATATAATTTGAGGCTATATAATGTAATGGCCCATCTAGCCATCTGGAACATTTGATATTTTTAGTGTATATATAAAAATGTTAATTATATACGTACGTATTTATAACTCTCGGCAGTTCACTTTTGCCTTACATTATTGTTATAAAATATTTTCCTAATTAATGATATATTATTACAAAGCACAGTAAATATACTTCTAAAAATTTCGAAAATAATACTCAATATTGTATTTCTTAATGAATATCTTCATAATTTTTTAAATTTAAATTAAAACGTAATAAAAACATCTAATTGTAAAATAATCTACAATTTTATAATCAAAAATGTACTTTAATATGCATGATGTAATGAAAAGAAATCTAGAATTACTTTAAAAAAAAAATTTTTTTAATTTAATTTTGAGCGTTAAGGAAATTTAATTAAGCTCTTTCAGTCCCTTTAGTCAGTGTTGTTCTTCGACAGCAGAAGCCATTCAATAAAACTCCCAGTTGGTGTATTAACCGCAAATTCAGCAATTTCTGAATTAAAAATGTGATTATTTAACATACACTAATATACGTAATATACTAAAAGTAAGATTACGTAAGAATGCTATAAGTGTTAAGCAACAAAAACCAGCTTTTCTTAAAATTTAATAAACTCTTATGAAAGATGGTATGATAATAGAATGAAAAAAAAAAAGCGGAAACTAATTTTGATCTGCATAACTTTTCGCAATTTAATTTTTAGTTTTATGAGCAATTAAGATAAATTAAATATAATCGACTTGGGCTAATGGTTAAGTGGATTCAAGTATGGCATTAATAATAAATGCCTAAATTGAATCTATACAAAGATTTGTATAGGATCAAGTAAGGATGGAACGTGTAAATTAAAAGCTGAATTGGATACAAGTAGCTTTTTACCCATTAGATTTGCATTTCGTATGATGTTCTTTTTGCAAGAATAAGTTTTGTTTTTCAAAATTTCTTACTCTATGTAAAAATTACTTAAGACACGAAACTTAAATTTTCGACATAAATTTAAAAGAATTATTTATTCATTCCGACAATCCTTAATTATTTTTATTTAATTTAATTCTATATAAATGCTGCTGTTTAAATATTAAGGATCAATATAAATTTACTTTTCTGAAAGTTGAAATCCAACGGGAATTTTAGTGTGGATTATGTTTATTTTTTCTTATTATCATGCCAGTATGTAATAATGAACTTGAAATAGCAGGGTGAACTGTTCATTCAAGCTTCCAAACTAGATCTCGCGTCGAGACCTGTCAAATCCAAAAGCTGTCATGTTGCAGAGGGATGGTTTTGGTTTGATTTGCGCTCTACTGTCATCTTGTACACACGAGGGCTAAGCAGACCGGGACCTACAGTTTAAAGTTTACGGAGGGGAAGATCACAATAAATGTCTGAGATAAATTCACATTTGAGTTCCGGAAAAGGTCGAAGAGTGTAAGCTTTGTGTCACTGTAAAAGTACTCTTTTCAATTTGCTATGTGAGTGTACTGTTGCAGAAGCCTTTTTAATGAATGCTGGATATGTCTGAATCTGCGTATTTGTCGTTCAGAAACAAATGACCTGGGGTTGAGTAATTTTCAATGACTTTTTAAAAATATTTATAATTTTAAATACGAATCTTCAAATTTAAATGGGAGTGAATTCTTTTTTCCTTCTAAAAAGTTTCTGCTTTCTTATAATTCCACCTTAAGTTTCCACTTCAGGTCATGAAACAATATG